>JAHXMU010000027.1:802749-893914 GCA_019455685.1 Philornis downsi
TGTCTTCGTAAAAGCCAATCGAATGGGGAACTGAATCCGCTTAAATTGGAATGGAATGGAATTCTCGGAATTCGTGGAATAAGGACTTCTTCTTCTTTGAATTTGCCCTCGATAATCGTCGCTTGAATCACATTGTTCATCAGTTTCTTGATGGATGGATTTCGGATGATTCAGATTCCGTAACATGATTATGATCGATCCTACCTTTAGCTGTAAATTATGCCGCGGTGTTCCTGGCACATCAAGCGAGTTCCGTCGGATAGTTTGTCGCTTCATCCTCTTCGGTTACGCTGTCAACGGATTTGTACGAATGCAGTTCCCCAGCGATTTGACTTTGAATAATCAAATTCAAGTTATCGACGTCCTTATTCTTCGCTGCTAGTATTGCCCTTTCACTAATCCAATCGAGATTTTTATAATTTTGTGCAATGCCGGGGAACACTTTGGTGATGAGTTCCTCCTTCGACGATGTGAACGATGTGAGGTGGTGATTGTGCAGCGCGAACTTGTGCAATATGGGCACGTCTCCATCCATTATGTTCTGCGCGTTCCTCTTGCATTTGATTATCACGGACTTTCTGACTAATTATTGCACTTCGTGTACGACGTCCACGATTTGATCGTCTAATAGGTGGCATTAGTCAAATAACTCTCCCTGAAATGGAATAAAGTACTTTTTGACTAATCCTATTAAAAAGACAATTAAAAAAAAAAAAAATACTTCCGAAATGAATGTATCGCAATAAATGCCCGCAATCCAATAACCTCACTTTTTACACGCAAACTTATTTTCTGAAAAAATGATCGAATTGATAAACATTGCACTAAATTTCAATTGATCGTACTGCTCGTATCGTTAATGGATGTGATACGCGATATATGAGTATCCGGATTCAGTGTAATAATACACAAAACTCGAATCAATTGCATCAAAAAAAAAAAAATAGCACATTTGTTTAATAGAAAATCACAATGCGAAAAGTGCAGCTGTCAAATTGCGCTCAGTTTCAGCATTGAACGCAGCACGGCGCCATCTGTTATTTGTCTCGTTAACTTCTCCACCCAAAATTCACGCAAAACATATTTTATCGCAATAAATTTCGTAATTTTCCGAAATTTTCCGAGCTTCCCAACGAATTTTCCACTTTTATATCGCGCAAAATCATCAAATCATGTGATAAAATGCAAAATTTCGTCGAAACAAATTGAAATTTTTAACGCTTTTCCGGAATTTTTCGTGTTTTCCACTAACAGTTTTCTATTTTGTCATTCGAAAAGACATTCCGGAACAATTGCACACAAAATTCCATACAAAAAATCAATTTTCGATTTTTTCAATTTTCCGACTTTTCCGGAGGGTTTTCCCAAAATTTTCTTTCGTAAAAACCTTCTCCAGGCAATTACGAACAATTGAGAAAAAATTTGAGACAAATTGGTCCAGGCGTTCTTGAGTTATGCGCTTACCAACACATTTAGCGATTCATTTTTATATTATAGATTTAATAAATTATTGATGGCGAAATCAACATATCTATGTATTTTATTCAAATCAGTTAGTACGAATTGTATTTGAATTGTATTGAAAAATGGAAGACACGGCCGGACCTTCCACAATTTCGATAAATTATGGCGGGCAGTTAGGCGTTGTGCTTTTTATTGTGTAAAACCCATGGTCAACAAAGTCATGGTCAGTATGACCGGACGATACTCATATTCATTGATAGTGAAACATTATGTGACCTTATGAGAATATTGTTGCCCACTGTAAACTGTACTGCAAAAGCTGGAATATAATAAATTTCGACGATCTTTTTATTTGATATTATCTGATTTATTTTATAAAATTCAACATATTTTAAGTGACTCCCATTCATGCGATGAATGAATGATTGATACAGATTATCTAATTCCTGTAAAAATCATTTTGGCAATATAAGTTTTACAGAATTTGTAACCATTTATGATACTTTAAAATCAACCACATTTGTGTAGCATTAGTTAAAATATTACGATTACAATATTACAATTATTTATGTAGAAGATTTGCAGCAATATTTTTCTCACTCAAAGCTGTCATAATACGTATAATATTTTGAACTCACTTGCAGGTCATCTGGGACCTCACAAAGTCTATATACGTTTCTAATCGTGGTAAAAATCTATGTCTATCTACGCACGGTCGTCCGCCTGCACGCCTATATGTATGTTTGTTGAAACTGCCATAGAGGTCACTTGGCTCTGAAATTTAGTAAGACAAGTGTATATGTGAAATTCCAATTCCAAAAACCAATTCCATGGTTTTCCGTGGGTGAAATTTCTATAGAGACCGTTTTTGAACTAAAGTTTGGATTACTATAATGTCGGCTCTGATTTCTAGTGTAAGGAATTTCTCGGAAATAATTTTTAGAAATTTGACTAAGTTTAGATTTATAATCTCCATAAATAAAGCTTTCTCCCCGGATAAACGTTTAGGACTGACTGTAGCACGAACGAATTGAACGTTTATTTGAAAACTGAAAGCATTTGTTTACCTGAATGTGTTGTTCTACTTGTGAATGTTTCTTTTCTTTTAAAGTCTTAAATTAAATTTTAATTTGTTTAAATATTAAATATGAATGTGAGCTTTTAGCTTCCAATGAGTGCAATAAACGTTTGTTTATTTGTTGTTTTTAATAGCTCCTAGTGCCGTTGTTATTTCTAACTCAAAAACTAATTGATTGTCTACAATGACATTTTCGATAAAAGAAAAAAAAGTCAAAAAAAATCATTCATCAGTTGAGTGAGCTTTATATTACAATCGATAGGAAACAACCATAAAATTCCGTCCAGCACCTGATTTCCTATTAAAGCGCCCCATTTTCATATTCCACACAAAATATATGTAAATAAAAAATAAAATCAAATAAAAAATATGAATTAGAATTATGGCTTTTGAAGTGAAAAAAGTAAGTCCGGTCCTCCCATTTACATGGAAGTTATGTCAAAGCATGGACCTACATATATCGCCTCTTCTCAATGCAGTTTATCCGCGTTCAAGAGCAATTATAAGTATATGCGATAAATGTTATCAAATGCCGATAACAATGATGGTCTGTGCAAGTAACAAAATCCGGGATAGATCGATAGATTTGAATGGTGGCTTTATGAGAACATTGGTTGATGTGGGTCATTTGATAGAATCTGCATTTAAATGGCGGTCTCCTCAATGTATCTGATGAGCACTTCGAGTAAGCATTCAGGGTGGTCATTAAGCAGTTATTGCCTCCCGGCGAGTTTGAAAAGGGAATGTGTGTAAGATCAATGAATGTGGGGAGCTCTCCCCTATCCCTTTCATGTCATACAAGGGCATTCGGTTCCTATTTTATCTATAATATAAAAATGAATCGCTAAATGTGTTGGTAAGCGCATAACTCAAGAACGCCTGGAAAAATTTGGCTCAAATTTTTTCTCAATTGTTTGTAATTGCCTGGAGAAGGTTTTTACGAAAGAAAATTTTGGGAAAACCCTCCGGAAAAGTCGGAAAATTGAAAAAATCGAAAATTGATTTTTTGTATGGAATTTTGTGTGCAATGGTTCCGGAATGTCTTTTCGAAAGGCAAAATAGAAAACTGTTAGTGGAAAACACGAAAAATTCCGGAAAAGCGTGAAAATTTTCAATTTGTTACGACGAAATTTTGCATTTTATCACATGATTTGATGATTTTGCGCGATATAAAAGTGGAAAATTCGTTGTGAAGCTCGGAAAATTTCGGAAAATTACGAAATATATTGCGATAAAATATGTTTTGCGTGAATTTTGGGTGGAGAAGTTAAATACAAACAAATAACAGATGGCGCTGTGCTGTGTTCAGTGCTGAAACTTAGCGCAATTTGACAGCTGCACTTTTCGCATTGTGATTTTCTATTAAACAAATGTGCTATTTTTCTTGCTGCAATTGATTCGAGTTTTGCGTATTATTACACCGAATTCGGATACTCATATATCGCGTATCACATCCATTAACGGTACGAGCAGTACGATCAATTGAAATTTAGTGCAATGTTTATCAATTCGATCATTTTTTCAGAAAATAAGCTTGCGTGTAAAAAGTGAGGTTACCTTATTGGTTTGCGGGCATTTATTGCGATACATTCATATCGTAAGTTTTTTTTTTCTTTTTTAAAAAAAATTGTCTTTTTAATAGGATTAGTCAAAAAGTACTTTATTCCATTTCAGGGAGAGTTATTTGACTAATGCCACCTATTAGACGATCAAATCGTGGACTTCGTACACGTAGTGCAATAATTAGTTAGAAAGTCCGTGATAATCAAATGCAAGAGGAACGCGCAGAACATAATGGATGGAGACGTGCCCATATTGCACAAGTTCGCGCTGCACAATCACCACCTCACATTGTTCACATCGTCGAAGGAGCAACTCATCACCAAAGTGTTCCCCGGCATTGCACAAAATTATAAAAATCTCGATTGGATTAGTGAAAGGGCAATACTAGCAGCGAAGAATAAGGACGTCGATAACTTGAATTTGATTATTCAAAGTCAAATCGCTGGGGAACTGCATTCGTACAAATCCGTTGACAGCGTGACCAAAGAGGATGAAGCGACAAACTATCCGACGGAATTTTTGAACTCGCTTGATGTGCCAGGAACACCGCGGCATAATTTACAGCTGAAGGTAGGATCGATCATAATCATGTTGCGGAATCTGAATCATCCGAAATTGTGCAACGGTACGCGGTTGTCCATCAAGAAACTGATGAACAATGGATTCAAGCGACGATTATCGGGGGCAAATTCAAAGAAGAAGAAGTCCTTATTCCACGAATTCCGAGAATTCCAACTGATCTTCCATTCTAATTTAAGCGGATTCAGTTCCCCATTCGATTGGCTTTTACGAAGACAATAAATAAATCGCAAGGCCAGTTGTTGGAAGTCTGGGGGATTAATTTCGAATTTCCCTGTCTTTCGCACGGTCAGCTGTACGTTGCCTGTTCGCGTGTTGGGAAACCGTCTTCGTTGTTTGTTTTTGCGCCGGAAAACAAATCAAAAAACATTGTTGATCATATCGCTCTCTATTGATTTCGATTCCACTCAAATAAATCGCATTGAAATTTGAACTATCTGTGTTTTATTATTACTCGAGAGTTTATCTGAAGGCGTTAAATTGTGGCGAGTCGAAGTTCGCCGGGTCCGCTAGTTTCATATAAAAACATGGACCGGTATTACCTACTCCCAATAGCGTTCGTTCATACGACAATTTTTGTTAAAATGAGTTGGTAATTGCGATTCTTAGAATTCATGGACACACAGTCGGACATCGCAGAATCGATTCAAGCTTTTATTCTGATCGGTAAATCCTCTTGTTGATTAGGCATAAGTATAATCATCCGACGTATTCATGTCGTGCAATTACCATCATGAATGCAAATTTCGAGACCCAAGTGTTCAAGTTTTTGTATTTTGCAGTTTTTGTCCCTACGGCATATACAACTTTTCTCGTCAACCAAATTTTACCTTGAACGACCACAGAAATTTCTGTCAGTTGGACTAACTTAAATATAATTTCAATCAAAGTCCAAAGTACGTAAGTGCAAAATTGTTTGAAGTGGCAGAAGGCGCGTCTAGATCTAGCAAAATATTGGCTGGTCCAAGTTTTGAGAAGCTTTTTAAAGAAATATGGCAATTGTCGTGTCTATCAGCTAATCAGCCAACCAGACAAACGGTCATGGATCAACCGACTTAAGTAGCACATTTGGTCAACAAATATTTGGTACTTTAGACGTTTCCAGTGTCCAGTGATGTATACATTCATTTCGCCGAGTGCAAGCATAAAATATGCAATTATAGTAACTTTCCCTAATTTCGATATTATAATGATATAGTTTGGTGTCTAGGATCACCCAAAATCACTTGTAATAAATATTTAACTTTATTCCTGTATACCGTCTTCGTACTATATATTTTCCATATATATTCTAATCCCCGTAAAGTGGATAAATAAATAACGAACTAACTCAACGGAACATAGTTCGCCACTGTTCAAACATGCCCCCACAATTTCTGTCGATATCGCATGTGGATCAGCTTATTGTATGTATAAATTAACATATAACCGCTACACGCTTAAACAGTTAAGGTTTTCACGACTTGGCCACACGAGCCTAAATTAGCTCGCCCATGTATTTTGCTGACCCTTTTGGGCCTATTCGAGCACATTACCCAGTTTTTGTTGTTACCGCTTGTAACAATTATTGCATTAGCAACGTTCTAAAAAGGTGACTAACGTTTTCATTACTACTCTTTTCCATCGAAATCTGTGTCTGCGCAGCAGACCCTCTCTAACGGTTAACTTTTTAACCACGTTAAGCGGCTAACGACGCAGTCTACACTTGTTTCGCGTCACAACACCAAGTCTTTCGTGCTCTTCAGATGATTCTATAAAAGCCGCACTTCGTTCCATGGACAGGTGACAATAGCAGCTCTTACTTTATTGTCATTTCCCTCTCTTTCTTATGTTTTCGCATTACATTGTGTAGCATGTTTATTTGTCTGCTTTGAACGTAGCTTGCATTGGGAGCAAATGCGGTTCAGTTCGGTTCGGTCATGGGAAAAGGGGCCCGTGTTTCAGTTAAAGTGTAATGACCTTAAAAGTGCTTGTATGGCTGTTACTTAATTGTCGAATAGTCGTAGAAACTGAGAGATGCCCGTGAGAGCTGGTTTCTTTGCCACTCGACGCTGAATAAGTCGAAAGATTTGTGATGACTGCAATAGATAGATTAATCGATTATATAACTAATTATGTTAGATGATTATTTTGGATATAAATAATACGAAGGAATGTTCAGAATTTCCAAAAATGTTTTTATTTAGATACCACATTTAGCATTAACACATAAATATAAATAGAGAAGAGAGATCTTATACATACACTGTGATGTGACATTCTTAATTACCGTTAAAAAACACAACGCGTTTTAAAGTATCGAAATGGTGGGATGCGAGATAATTACCACTACCTGCACTACTACATCGATGTAAATAGTCGACCACAATGAAGAAAGAGTTGCTTATTCATTAATTATACTATTGAGCTCTGAGGAAATGTACATATAGTATCAAAAGAATATGCAACATTAATATAAATACATTCTTTCCTAATAGGTTATTGGTTGCTAACCATGAATTTATTCTCTTAACTTTTCGGGGAAAATAAAAAGGCAAATTTTAAATGAATTTTTAAGTGATTCAAATTAATTTAACTTATTAAACATTTGATCGTGTTACGTTATATTTGTAGATTCTGAACAAGGAATATTTAGATGATTAGATTAGATGAACATGATTGGATATGGCAATTCCACAGCTGGTAAGAAGGATATCGGTAAAGTTTGAGGTATACACGTCAAAGATAATTAAAAACCAGATATCCGCACTGTGTTCAACCCCATTCTTCGGAATTAAAAAAAAATTAATTTATTTTTATCGGAAATCCAACGTTGTCAAAAGGGTTCTATAAACAAAATTTCCACAAATTGACTTTTTATAAAAACAATTGGTCGAAAAACAAGAACAAAAAAGTCGAAAACGACTTTTATTTTCGACATTTAGACGCATTTTGCGTATAAAAGATCTAGCAACAGCGTCAATATAGAGAAATAATATCAATAAGTATCCATAGTTGTAAGACATCAATTGTTAAAACTGAATTTCAAGCGGACAACTTCTGAGATTTTCGGCAAAGTGTCTATTTATTTATTTATTTATTTACATCTACTGAGCATTGCTCTTACAGATTACAAAAATAGGAAAATTTTAATAAAATAACTTAACTATAGTTACAAGTATACAACTATACATATTTATTAAGTAGTCAGTTGCAATAAATTACAACAATAAATTACAAATTTAGTGAAAATCTTCAAAATGAGGTATCAGCTAAAAGTCTGAGTACAGCCCGTCTAAATGAAAATCTATTGAGAGTTATATCGACAGTATCGGCCACCAAATTAAATATTTGCAAACATCGAGTAATTGGTTCATTTCTTCCATAATTAGTTCGATGGAATGGAACAGCGAACATATGAGTTTCTCTTAAAGACCGTGTTGGTATGTGAAAGCGTAGAACGGATAGCAATTCGAGCGAATCAATGTTTGAATCTATAATATCCTTTATAAAAATGATACCTAGAAGCTTTCTGCAGTTAGAAAACTCCATAATTCCAAGAATATTGCAACGGCTTTCGTACGGTGGCATGTTATCAAAAGAAAAGTTCTTTCGAAGGGCAAATCTTGCGAAGCGCTTTTGAATTTTCTCAATCCGATTGATACCTACTTCATAAAAAGGACTCCAAACAAAGCTTACGTACTCTAAGTGAGATCTTACCAAAGACCCAAATAAAACAGTAATAGCTTAAAAATTCAAAAACATTTTAGTATTTCTTTTTAAAAACCAAGTTGTGAATTGGATTTAGAAACTATGTAATTTATATGATCTTTAAAAGTCTATCAAAATATATACCCAGATTTTTTACGATGCTCACACGCGGAAATGTTGGATCATTTTCATATACGTAGCTGTACACAATTGGTAAGTGCTTACGAGTATAAGTCATAATATTACACTTAGAAAAATTTAAAAATAGATGGTTGCCGCGGCATCATACTATTAGTGCTGCAATATCTTGTTGAAAGTGTACGCAGTCCTTGATAGATGTTATATTGTAAAATAGTTTCAAGTCATCCGCATATAACAGACATTGATAATATTTTAATATATTAGGGATGTCATTGACAAACAAGAGGAAAAGCAATGGGCCCGAATGGCTACCCTGTGGTATACCCGATTTTACGTAAATTGGATTAGACTCAGCTTTATGAACTTTAACAAATAAAACTCTTCCCGAGATGTAAGAATGTAACCAGCTCAATAGTGAAGAGTGAATGAGCAATTTTCCATTCATCTAAAAATGTCCCTTCTGCCAGAGACTGGTTAAAAATTGTAGTAAGAACATGCGAAAGCGAATATCCACAATTGCGAATAAACAAAGGTGGAATAAGATCATATCCGGAACCTTTGGTGACGTCGAGACCAGTTATTGCTTCGAATACTTCAGATAGTTCTAGATGAATAGCGCCAATTTCAACAGTATCATGCACGCTGTTAATGAATTCAGTGAAATCATCTGTAACGTCAGTATCTTCATAAACTGATGAAAAGTACATCGCAAAAAGATTTGCAACTTCTTGTTCTTCATGCGCAGCTAATTGACCGTAAAACACAGATTTAGGGATACCGTTAGACGTTTTTTTTTGCGTTGAAAAATATCCAAAAACATTTAGGGTTGTTAGTAATTCGAGATTCCATTTCAGCTATGTATCGTTTGTACAAAAAATTTGATAAGAAGCCAAATTCACGACGCAGGCGTATAAAGTTCTCTTTATCTGTAGAGGATCCAGAGTTTTTGTATAGTTTGTTTGCCTTATTTCTACGATTTTTCAAATTTAACAATCTGCGATTGTACCAAGGAAATTATAATGTTTTCTTCTCTTCTTCACTTGAATATGACGATGTAAGCATTCATAAATAATGCCCTTGAGTGCAATATACATGTTCATTAATGTTCAAGTCCACGAAATACCTGACCCCAATGTATAGAGTTGAAGAAACTGTTAACTGCTCCGTAATCAGCTGAATTAAAATCGTAATAATATTCGTCCTCAATGTCGCTGATATTAAAATCATAAAAACTGATAGTTACTTCCAATCCTTTATGATGAACAGATTCGGCCGTAAGTGGCAGATTACATCTCTGGACTAAACATTTACCGTAGCCACCAACAAATACAAGGTTGCCATGCCGTTACTATTTTCACGTTTCCGACTGTTCCGAGTGTTACAATTTCCTTAAATATCACTTTATGCTTACTACACTTGAACTCTCAAAATTTGTTAATTATTATAAAGCAATGCAATGAATAAATTCGTAATTAGAAATTTCGGAGCAAAATTTAAGTTATGATATGTCGAATATGAATAATATAGAGCGTAACTTTTTTAGAAATTCGAGAAGAAAGAATTCTGTCAATTTGGAAAGTACCAGGTGGACCAGTATAACTCATTTTCAACGTTACATTTTGTAGCGTGTTAAGCGATACCTATCTCCATTGTTTCGAATGAATCTATGAAAACTCTTAAAAATATTTTATTTGAAAAACATAAATTGCAAATTGTAATCTCCTCACCGTCAGAATTGAATTTTTATGCCTCATTTTTCTACGCCCATAGAAAGTAAAAAAGCTGTTTCTGAATGTCCCTACGCATAGAAAGTCTCTAAAGAGTCTTCATCCACCTCTGCTACCTCAGTCGTTTCTCATTGTTTCCTCATAAATTTTTTTGATTTTTCATGATATTCCAATACTAATTTGTGTATTAAACATTTACAGGGTGGGCCATAAGGGTGTTGGCGGTTTAAATATTCAATTAAAAAAAACTACGAAACATAAAAAAAATATATTTGTATTTTTAAAAAGTAGAAGCATGGGAATTTTTAAGACTTAAAAATAATGTTGTCCAAATGGCTTCCCTCGTCTGCATGACACTCTTGGAACCGAAGTCGCAAATTTTGGAAAACTCGTTGAAAAGTTGTTCTCGGTATTTTGTTACTTTCCTGAATAATGTTCCTCTTCAACTGCTCTAAATTGGTCGGATTATTCTCGTAGACTTCCGATTTGAGGTAGCCCCAGAGAAAATAATCGCATGGAGAGAGATCGGTGCTACGTGGGGGCCATTCAATATCCCCCCTTTTCGAAATGAGTTTTCCAGGAAAAACATTTTTCAGCAGCTCTATGGATACCCTAGCCGTATGACATGTGGCCCCATCCTGCTTGCAAAGCTGGCACCAAAAATCTGCTAGCATGTTGCAATAATTGTTCGCTCTAACCGTCATCGCATGCCCTCTTTCATCCTGAAAAAAGTATGGCCCAATAATACCGGTTGACGTTATCCCAGCCCACACGACAAGCTTAGGGCTGTGAAGTGGACGTTCATGCAAGCGTCGGGGATTTGTCTCGGACGAGAACCGACAATTTTGCTTGTTCACATGGCCATTAAGGTGAAAATTGGCCTCATCACTAAAAATCACGTTGTCGAAATTGTTGAACCGCTCTAGCATTAAATTGACAAAGTTAAGTCGGGTATTGGCATCATCGGGTTTTAATTCTTGGACTATCTGAATCTTATAAGCCTTCAAATGCAAATCACGTTTCAAAATTTGTCGTAAAGTTGTTCTTTTGACATCCAAAGACTGACTTCTTTTACGTGTTGACTGTTGCGGATTTCGCTGAACTGACACACGAACACGCTCCACAATGTCGGCTGATCTTGCAGAAACTGGGCGACCACGAACCGTAATTGGTACTGTTGAGCCGGTTGTTTCGAACATTCTGATCCATTTTCGTATCACATTGGCGCTTGGAACTTCACTTAAATCGTGCAAACCGTGTTCATGCCGATACAAACGTCGTGCAGTAATCACTGATTTTTTGTTTTCGTAATATGCTCGGACACAAAATTCACTCCGCACTCCCGTGTACGGCTCCATGGTGACTAAATTTCCAGGAAGCGGCGCAGCGAACAACATATCCCCCCGCCACCCCGCGCCACGCGTTACCGAGAAATTGAAGAATTAAATCGCCAACACTCATATGGCCCTCCCTGTATTACATATATTTTATTCATACTTATATGTTTAACAATAAAGTTTAACTAAAAGTTGGACATCAAAAGACATTTATAATTTCACTTTTTTATATTTGCGAAATCGAAATATCGACTTTTTTGACTTTTCAAACAATTGGAAAGTTGAAAAATTCCAAAAGTAGAATTTTTATATGTTTGAAAAATCTAGTTTTCATATACCGGCGCCGAGCTGGCGAAATAACCCCAGTGTTATGAAGTCTTTACGTTAACCAGCAATGTATCCCCTTTAACATTAGAATGTTTCTGATACTGAAATGGTGACAATTAACTGTATGTAAAATATTAATTGTTTAAATTTTAAAGTTCGCCGGATCTAATATTTAATAATATGTCCAAAATGTTCATAAAATAAATGTTATTGTTGTTCGAGCAAAGCTTGTTTTAGTATTACGCAAAAAATAATTTTTGCAGTGTGTGTTTTTGTTGAGCAAAGAAGCTCAACTAACTTTTATATATGAAATTGCATTTCTCATGCAGAAGCATTAATAAAAGTTATTCTGGGCCAGACTATCAATAAGGACTATTATGTAAAGGCTGTGAAGTCAAGCCATTTGCAAATTGAGGCCGGTTTTATGACCGGATAACTCTTGGTTTTTACATCGCTATAATCGATCATTTCCAGTCTTCCAGGGGGAAAAAATCAGCTAATGCAGTTCTACAATCACCGTAGTTCATGTAAATTTTGGTGAAAATTGGGGAATGACGACTGTAGCTTAATCTTATTATATGAGAATAATAAGAAACTGAAGCAAATGCAGCGACTACAGAAATCCCAGATCGAAAGTTGACAAAAATTCACAAATTTGTAAAAAAATTAAAAATTGTGTTTTTTCCGAGAGTGGAAAAGTAGTAAATTTTGACGTAAGCAAATGCTGTGAACGGCGAACTCGGAAAGAAATGGCTTTTTCTAAGTGTGCAATCAAAAATCCCATTATAAGCGATTGAAAAATGGGCGATGAACCAGATTGGAATGGGATAATAAAATTAGTTCTGTGAACCAATTCGAAAAAAAGTGGTAGAAATAAGCTGGTGGGGATTGGAACAAAAATACATTTTTGAAATCAGTATTAAATACAGCTTGAAGTGCTTTGTACATGATACAATATGACCCACTAAAAATAAAAAATATGTCATATAAAAATTCATTAAAAGTACCACAATATAAATAATAACGTTTACTTTTTACATACTGGCTTTGGAAATTTAGTTTTAATGGCGACCGTTAGTTAACGATATTTATTTTAATTCAGTTTTTAGTTCTTGATCGTGACTTTTCGCCTGATTCCCAAAACTGCGTGAAATAACAGATTACAAACATGTATATTATAGGTATATTGTTTGGAACTCATGTTTTCAGATGATATAAAGCAGTTTTTTCATCATCCGTAAAATACCATCTTAGCCATATTATCCCGATATTGTTGGATTTGGTCCAACTTTGGTATATGAGTCCATTAGAGTGCTATTTGCTCCATAAATCTGTTAAAGTGGTATACCATGATATACCTCGTTAGAAACAAAGAGATCTCTACTTGAGGATAATTTTAAGAAAAAAAAAAAAAAACAAACATCTGAATTTCTAATTTTTTTTATCAAAATTGGATATATTTGCTGTGGAAGATATTGACTTGTTTAGGCTTTAAATGCTGAAAAATGAGATAAAACAAAACAATTATTTTTTTCTCATTAGGAACTTGAAAAAGACGACATGAAAACGAAATATCGTAAGGGCTTGCTCCAAGGCTGGAAACAAAATTGTTGTATTCTTTGGATTTCATTTTCATCTTTTTATTTTATATTACTTCTGAACCATTAAGGACAACCATCAATGACAACAAAAATTGTTTCATAGTGGCCTGATACCACTTGCATTTTCGGATGGGAATAATAGAAAAGATTTTGAAAACTTATACACAGAAAATTTCGATTTATTCTTAGAGATTTTTGAGGCTTCTGCATATAAGTTGAAAATAAGTTATATAATTTCACCAATACTTGTGGCGAAGTTCAATGAATTATAACAACTGAAATTTTTGTGTGGAAGCACAGAGGCATCTGGCTATAGGCATTGATTTAGGATGTCACGAACATACAAAAACCTAAAAAATGGTCAGTGAAGTAAAGCTTGTTGGGAACCCCTATCTTAAGGTTCATGTACAAGTCCAACATCTGTTTATCGGCATATCTCCTATTGAAAGGTTAATTGTTTCCAATGTAGACAGAAATAGATTGATTAGAAATGAATATTTTTTATCAGACTTGGCGATTACTCGACTAATTGGAGTTAGACAAATCGACATGACTGGCGCTTTCAGAAACATATGCGCGATCGTCGCCTGTTCTAGCCATCATGCCACAAGCGATCATGGATAGTTAAAGTTTATGCAAGCGTAATTTGAATATACAAGTTGTTTGAGAAATGCAGCCATTTGCGAGTAAAAAATGACTGACAAGAATAATGATCCATTCATAAATGTTGGCACAAATGAATCGTGTTGGAACCGTGCAACAAACAGAAACCGGGGACCAATAAAGAGCATTATTTAAAGAACTGCGCCGACGGCGTATCCGTTTCAACAGCATTTGGTTCCAGTAAGATGGAGCAACTGCACACATAGCCAGACCGGTTATGACGGAGCTCTAACGGAAATTCCCAGCTGACTTTTTTATAGGTTATGTCAAGCAAGAGGTATACAAAACGAAACCAAGGAATTTAACTGAATTGAAGCAGTCCATTAAAACAATAATGCAGACGATTCCGACCTCAACTTTTCAGACAGCAGTGAAAAATTTTCTGATCAATTAGTTGTATAAAATAAAATTAAATTTTCTACATAATAAAAAATAAATAAATGAAATACATTGATTAAAAAAAGTTATTTGAATTTCTTATTGTAGCACAATTGATGCGCCGCCCTGTACTTTTAAAGGATGTATGTTTTCGGGTGCAGGATATTAAATTTATCATGTGTATATATTGTGTACATCATCCGTACTGAACCTTATAGGTACTATCAGATACTAAGCGTAGTGAAGGCTGAAATTAAGCGAAACTTTTCCGTATTGTTCGCTGTTCGCTGTATATTCCAGAATTCCACCTATTTTGCGGAATGGTTAAATAATTTATAATATCTTGGAGAAATTTTGCGTAATGCGTATAACGAAAACGGAACTTACTAATATTTATATTAACTATTGGCATTTTAGCAAAGTTTCATCAATATCATAACAAATGATTAATCTGCTTCAATTGTGATATGTTAATTATATAAAAAATATTGAAAAGAAAACATGAAACTACAAATGTTAATGTACGATCGCTTTTCCGCTTCACTCAGTCTGTATTACAAATTAAAGTTGTAATATTTTGAAGCGATTACTCTTATAAACCGACAAGGATTGCATAAGACCGAACTGAGAAAATTATAAGAAATCTCTAATTAAAAGCGCTAATGAAAAAAAATTGCAAGTTCGTAGGAAATAACAACATTTAGAGCAGTAGCAAAGAGGAGAGCGCGCGCATGCGTGCGTGAAGAGAGCATAGAAATTTCCGTGTTGCCCACTAAATGTAGAAGATAAATTTATCCAGTGTTCGCCACTGTAGTTGGCAAATAACCATAAAACACACAATTTCGTTTTATGTGAATGTGTGTGTACGAGTATACATATATATATAAATATGTGTGTGTGTATGTGTCAGAATTTCGGTGTAATTGTGGTGGGGCTCATTATAAAATCGCTATTCCGAAACAATTTTCCAAAACAGGGGTCTACTTTGAGAACAATGAAATGGTGTCCAACCACATGCGATTTATGATTATTACGAATTCTATGGACAGATACGAGTATATCCCATAATTTGCGAGCGATTTTAGTTTGCAAAATATTTAACTTTTGGTTTTAACGCTGGTTGCGCATTGCTGAAGTCGAAAGAAAAATATACGCGGATACACAAACGTCGACTCTGAGTGTTGGTGTTGCCGCACTTGGTGGATGTTGCTCAGTTGCATGTTTGTCGGTACGGACAAATGAATGCGGTTAACAAGGGGCATTATTTTGTTTTGTTTGGTTTGGTTTGGTTTATGCATCTGTTGCAAGACAACCGAAAAAAGCGAAACATATCGAAAACAAACATTTTCCGAGACTCTTCCCCTGGCCTAGCAGTGCAAATGAGCAAATTTTGTGTGTTTCTGGTGATTGTGGCATTTAAAGGAGTGGTTGATTGTTTAGTGGCAGAAGCAAATGTCAGTACGAAAAGTAGGAGTATTTTTAAAGTTAATGAAATTCAGTTCGAATTCTACTTACAGGGTGCGTCAGTAGGGTGATGGAATCAACTTTGTTCTTTGGTTGCCACGAAATTTAGAAAAAAAAAACAAATAAATTACTCCATAAATTCTTGTTTGAATATTGGAATACTTCTTATATGACGTAGTGAAGAAAATTGTCGATTGAACCTTACAAAGAACATTATTTGAAATGTACAGCAGTAAAAGCAACATAAAACTCAATGACTTAATTTGCACATTTTCATAATTTTTCCATTTTTTTACTTTCCACTAAATGTTTCTATACTAAATGATTTGTACAAGTGCAATAATGGGCATTCCATCCATATAACTCTGTCATAAAATTTATTAAAGTCGATTTGAAATAAGTATCACTAATTAACGACAGCAGGACATTAAAGCACGATTTTCGTAAATTTTTAGAAATCATACAAGTGTCGCATGTGTCTGTACTGATCTGCCTTAGTCGAGCTTCATTTTCCAGTTTTAAACTATTTGCTAAAATTCCTGGTTCAGTTTTAGGCTTTGGCTAGGAGATGTTTAATACCCAAACAGTAAACTGATTCCAAATGATTCCAAATAAAATTCAATTATATAAAACTCCATAAAAATATTTAAAATTCTGATGTATAATTTCAACAACGTAGTTGATTTTTGATTAAATTTTGTAGAAAAATGTAAACAATAATAATTAGCAATAATAATAAGTTGCATTTGAATGTATAGAAATGTTTTAGGAACACTAATGCCCGCGACGGTAATACATTTTTGTATAATTATTATATTGTTTTTAATTGGGCTATTAAAGTTTTTGACTTAAAATTTGAATTTAATTACCACATGGAATGTGTAACTTTTGTATGCAATATTGCGATTTTTTAATTTGGCGAATTCAATTCGCCGAGAAGCAAACATATTTATGCTTTTGCAATTTAATATTGCCTTATTAGCACTGGAATTTTATGGAAATATTAGTTTCTTCCAAAAAAGCATAGACAGTATTTTCGACATTGAAATCTTAACCTGAATGTAACTGAATGAATGTAGCTCTTTCTATATTGTTTTCATAAATGTAGCTGAAAGAAATGATAGCAAAGTTATTCTTATATAAAAGATGTCCAGCTTTCAGATCTTTTGAACTTTGTTTCTAATGCACATAATACGTAACTGCCTAAACTATAGATTCTAGATTTTTTTAAACACACAAATTAATTTCGTTGTAAATAGGACACTTTAAATTGCTTGTTAGTTAATAGTATAAGTTAGCAAATATCGAAAATTTGGCCAAGTAAGAAAAACATATTATTATTTTTATGCTGGAGGAAATATCGTAAAGTTTGTAGATTATTTTTCTCTGCAATTAAATTTAATTTAGCTCATACAGAGGATACATAAAACTTCATGATATTACAGGGATTTTGGGTATTTAAGATATATTTCCAATTTCCAATAAGGGAAAGTGCCCAGAAAATTAAATTGTCTACAAGTCTATGCTCTATATTAATGACGTTATATTGGAATTATAGTAGAATGTTATATGAAGCCTCCTATATCTGTAATATTTCTCGAGATATAACATTTTAAATCTTCCCCTGTCTCAAAAGAAGTTGTAACAAAGCAGATAAAAAAATACATATTTATACCACGTTATGGTCATCAGCAATACGGCTTTGCCTAAATTAAATTTTCATTATAATAAAATTCAGATAAATCCTTTGCTAGCAGGATATTTATTCTCAATTCTCTACATTCGAAACAATCTGCAAAAGAAATATTATATAAAAGTGTGTTTAAAAATTAAACGAATTGAAGCCAATGAAAACTAAGATAAATGTCATATAACTACTTTAAAGTTCTGAAGTTAAGAAAATATGTGTTAAATCAGCGTTTTGTAGGGGGAAAGGAAAGGGAAAGGGCAAGATAGTATGTGCCGTCATTTGATCGATTCTTCTTAGGCTACATCAAACACAATAAAAGAATACAAATCTACGTTACTGCTGCCTACTATTAGAAATTAGGGAGGAAAGATTGAATTTTAGGAAAGCAGACAATTTGTGTTGGAAATAGGAATTGTATGAAGGAATTGTAGGACATACTTTAGCAAATATTTAGTTTTATCAAATTTGAATGAAATTGGTGGAACAGGGAAAAAGTGCGAATCAAAGATATATGATATATGAATCAGAAAATGTAACTTTGTAAGATTGGTATATTTGTACGTGGCCATTTACAATCCCCGGCTACGATTTGACAAAATATTAGGCTGAGTAGTTATTTAACGAACCATTCTGCTGTGCAGATGAGCAAGGCTTAATCTATTTGAAAAATTGTGAAACATATTTAATAAATAAGATCATTGGTACTTTAAACGTTAAACATTGCCTTATCAAATTATACAGGGTGTCCGTCGGGAAGGTATACTACTTTGTTATGCCGCCATTTTGGTAAACATTGGTCTTGACAGTTCATGTTTGGCAGTCGTAAAGTAGAGACGTGGAAAATTTATTATGGAAAAATATTTGATAAACCAACGTGTTTTAATCGTTAAAACATTTTATCAAAATCAATAATCGATTACTGTGACAATGAGAAAACTACGTGAAATTTTTGGGAGAAACAATGCGCCAACAAGACGCACTATTTATCGTGTAGTGATTGATTTCGAAGGAAGAGGGTCTGTAGCTGATAGGGCCAAGTATGAACCACAACGTACTCAAGATCGGCTGAAAACATTACTGCTGCTCAAGAAAGAGTTCAAAACAATCCATCAACCTCAATTCGACGCCGTGCTTAGGAGCTTGGTCTTCAAAGAACAACTTTGGGCTTGATTGAAATCGCATACAGCCAGCAGTACAATGAAATTACTGCGAAACCTCTTTCCACAACAAGTTATTTCAAGAAATGGCGAAGTTGATTGCCCTCCACTGTCGCCTGATTCGACTGCTTCGGTCATTTTTTATGGGGATATCTGGAAAGCAAGTTTTATGCAAACAAACCAGAAACGCTTGAGCAACTCAAACAAAATATTCGTGATGAAATTAATGAAATACCGCGTGAAATGTGTGAGAATGTAATGAAAAATGTGCTCAAAAGGGCTCGCATTTGTGAGGCAAACAGAGGCGGACATTTTTCTAATATTGTATTCCATACATAATTGCCGACATTAAATAAAATATTTATCAATATAAGATCCATTCTCTTTCATTTAATCAAAAATTATAAGCAAATAAAGTAGTATGCCTTCCCGACGGACACCCTGTATATACCTTCAATATTACGGTTTATAATATAACTAATATAGCTAAATAACAATAGAAAACATGTGTATTTAGGTTTATGTGGTAAATTATTATAATTATTTTTTTTTTCAATGAATAAATCAACAGAAATTGTGAAAATTACTTAAACCGGTCTCATTACATACAATAAAAGGAAGTCACTTAAGATTTAATGTTATATAAATAATTGATAAATGCAATCATTATTATTATTTAAGACTACTTCCCAAAAATGAGTTCTTGTATTAAGTTATGAAGTTACCAGCAGAAAAATACCGTCCTGAAAAATCTGATGTAATAAAAATATATATGCATATATATGTATATATGGGGTGATTTTTTTAATCGTAGTTTTTTTAAAAATCGAATAAAGCACTCAAATTTGCATCATTTATTAAAATCTTTTATTGGAGTCGATAAATTGGTCTTTGGCATTTAATTTTTAAAGATAATTTCATGTAAATGTTGTTCGCGGCTCCGCCTCAAAATGTCCATTCGGAAGGTCCAATTTTTCGTCACTTTTCCAAGCATTTCGGCCTGTATTCCACGAGTAACGCGTGTTATGTTATCCTGTACGGCTTCAATAGTGTTCGGCTTGTCCACATAGACTAACGGCTTGACATAACCCCACAATAAATAATCATGAGGCGTTAAATCGCAAGATCATGGAGGCCAACTCACAGGACCAAATCGAGAGATAAGCTGCTAACCAAATTCATCCCTCAACATATCCATTGTGTCACGAGCAGTGTGGCTTGTTGCACCGTCCTGATGAAACCACAAGTCAACCAATTAGCTGGGTTGCCAATTGGGGCAAAAAAAAATTCCTTGTGGTTGAGTAACACCTGCCCAATCGCTGAGAACAGCGACGAATTGACATTTCACCATCGTCATTAACACGGGTCCTTAAGGCTGCATATTTTCTTCGCCACGCACTCTTCTCATGCGAGTCGATGGTTTTATGTCCAACAAAGTAAATTTGGTGCGAAAGTTGGAGATAACAGCACGAATTGTTGATTCGGCAGGTCAATTATGACGACCGCAAAATGGTCGTATCAAACAATGCACGTTTGTCACAGAGCACGTGTTTTGATAATAAATTTCAACAATTTGCAATCGTTGCTGGTTTTTTACCTTTCCGTGATAAAATGGCAGAGTATACTGTACACTTTTCCCTTTGACGGATGACGTTTGAACGCCATTACCGACCAGTGCTGCCAACCTGAAAGATAAATCTTAAAAAACAAGTACACTTTTACCTTTCCAGTAAACTAAAACAACGATAACTGATCTGAACCATAAGTTTCTTAGAATACTTTTTGTTGCAGGGATTAGAATTTTTGTTCATTTCTGCCGTCGAAAAATAGTTCGTTATGTGACAAATGTGTCATGTTTTACATTGGGATCAACAACCAGCAGCTTCAGTCTGTGCGCAGTGACGTTCCTTTTTTTGAATTTTGTGCTGAATACTTTTATCCGTTGTATCAATTATAAAAATATTAGAATCGATTGAAAAGTAACGATACTAAGCAGTATCGATGCTGTCATCAAGTTCCTGCGCTTAAGATATAGGAAATCTTTTGTGATGCAAAAAATGTGTAACGTAAGCGAACCAAGAACTCGGCTTAAGAGGCTGATAATGCCGACTTTCTTTGAGCGGCGATCACATCGATGTGCTGATGAGTACTTCAAGAAGTCATACTATTGAACAGTCTGATAAAAACTGCTAACACTTATGACCGGAATCGTCATGAAATAGTAAGTCCCTTTCAGACAATCTAAAAACAGAAAGTATTTACACTCACTGAACGTGAGTTCCCTTAGCACGATGACGGTGGAGATTAAATGGAGACGTTTCCAGCTCAAATGGTGGAGGATTTCCTATAGACGTTAAAATTAAAGCAACGCTACCTTCAAATTTCATATGCCTCATTAAAATTGTAAAATTTTTGATTCCCCAACAGAAAAAGATTGGTTGAAAATCCAATATTTCTAAAACCGTTCTGTAATATCAATTTTATATATAACAAAGTAATCTAAATTTGAAAAACTGGATTAGCACAAGATATAAAAGAATTCAACAGATAGACATTAATCACATTTTTTCATTTATTAATCGAATGGAACGGGTTACGCCCTGAGATTTGGAGGTGTCAAGGCTCCTCCTACTTTTCGGCTAAGGTACACATTACAGGATATTCCAGTTGCACCGAAATTGAGAAAAAAAAATGAATAGTATTTTACTTCTTATCCTTACAATTTCGGTTCACTTGCCAATTTTAATCAATTTGTCGAAGGTTACCCTTTTTACATTTCTGAAATCAAAATAAATATTGGCATAATTTCTTTGCTCGTTGCAAAGCCAAAGGAATTTGCTGCAGGTATGTGAGTTCATTATTTTGGGTGACTAGACAACAATGCAACTACAGCAATACAACAAGAAACATAAGGCCATATCGTTGCAGCTGCAAACTGTATATAAGAGCTGTGTGATGTGAAGCGAAAAGATACCCGTTTGTATTGGAAATTCAATTAATTTTCAAATATTTTTGCTAAAAGGCAATACTCTGATCCAGTTTCTGTCCATTTATCCCGCATGTAGGCTACGGCTTTAATAGAAATTACTTTATTGTATTGCCAAATGGCGAAATGTGTCCAAGGATTGATTTATATCAAGTTTTTGGCCGCTTTCATCTAAAGTCATTACGAAACATAACTGAGAAGTTTCATCAGACTTTTGCATAACTCCGCAGCAACTTTGGCAATACTTTTTGGTCTTGAGCGATGAAGACATTAAACAGGAAAGAAGTTGAAGAATATTTTATACACTCTCCAGTCAACCACGTCTATGTGGAATTGTGTTATAAATCCAAGCAACAAGATGGACTAGATCAACGTTTCCATCATCATTGCAATCATTAGCATCATTAACCAGTTGGAAATGATCATCATCATGACAGCGATAATAAGCGGACGATGATGACGCTGCAGTTGCGGTTTTATTTAGATCGGTGTCGATGTTGTTAATAACTAATGATGTCGGATCCGTTGCCTGGAAGAGAAGTTACCTCATGGCAGCTATCTTCAATGCGCCACTGCGCTCTGTGATGCCAAGTTATTTTATTTATATTACCGCCACTAACCACAACAACTGGTGCATTGTTGTTGCTTGTTGCAGTTGGGGTGCTTTTTTTTTGTTGTTTAGGCGTTACTGTTTGGTTTTGTTAGTGTTGTTTCTGTCATGGTCAAGTGGTTATGAAATTGTATTGCATTTCTGGTTTGAATTTTCTTCATTCTAAGTTGTAGTTTTGCATGATTTTCAGTCGAACGATCGAACTGTTTTCCATACAAATTGGTGATAAATTATCAATTATCAATTTATATGTAACTGGGTTACATACTTGTTATATTGTGTAGAAAGAGTCGAATGATCACTTCAAGATGCTACATAAAATGTGTGCATGTAATTTCTACTGGTATTGGATTTCGAAAGGCAACTATTCTCAGATGGATTTATGAGAAAAGATAACGATCACAATGTAGGATCTGAAACCTACAAAAAGAACTTCTGGCCGACAATCGTGCTGTCAGAAAAACAAAAGCTATTATAATTTAGTGGAAAACGTAACTTTTTATGCGTAATTGACTTAAATTTGTATGATATTAACTGAGAAGTTGAGAAAAAATCGCAATAGTTCCAAATGATGTAGCAGTTGTTACGGATGTTGCAGTCCATGTTAGGACGATACGTGAATCTCAAAGATTTTGATTGATTTACAAATTATTAGTTGCTATATTTTGTTAATATTTTCAAAAGTACCGCAAAATGATTTCAAAGACAGTCATTTGAACTACTGAATTTATCGAACTGGAAGGAAACTGTTTTACAGCTATATGAAATATTAGATAGTATAAATCAGAAAGTGAGAGCAGTGGCGAAACAAGAAACTTCTCAAATTTGCATCAAACTGGTAATTAAAATGTTTCGAACAAACAATCACTATGGCTGGTGTGGCTAAGGTGACATCTATGAATGGAAGAGGACGGTTTATTTCTCAGCTCCGAAACATGAAAATATTTTCTAATGTTTCTCAAAAACTAATTATTAAAAGCAATATTGCTAATTGGTTAGCTCGAGGAAGGAAATTAAGTAACCAACTTGCAAAACTTTGAATCTCTTGACCTATGGAAACGGCTATTAAAAATGATATGTGTTAGATAAGTGACATTAATTTCAATTGAAATTGAAAAAATAATAAATTAAACTGAAGAGAAAATTTGATTTTTCATTTATAATTGAGAAAATTTCTAATGAAAATTACATTTTTAAATTATAGTTAAGAAAATACTGAATGAATTTGAGACCTTTTTCCTATATGTGGGAAGATTACAAACGAAATTGAAATCTTTCATTCACATTAAAAGAAATCGAAGGAAAATGAAATTTTTAATTTATTTGGGAAAATTGCATGTAAATAAAGTTGGATTTTTACTTTTATACTTACACAAAATACAATTAAAGTTACGAAAATTTTAAATAAAACTAGTGAATATTGAATTGAAAATGTATTACTGCTTAGTCCGCCATGTTCGAATTTTGGTGTGTATTTATGAAGACGGTGTCCTCTTGATGGTATGGGCGGGGAAGTGAGTGGCGTTGGAACGTTCGAGAAAAAAGTAACTTTCGATTACTATTGCGAATTGAAATTGATACAATTAATATAACTTTTGATGTATTCTTGGAATATTGAGACAAAATGCAGATTATTTGGTCGAAAATCCAGCCATAATATATCCAACATGCTGCATCAACTCGGTGCCAAATTAAGGAAACTAATGTTTATGTTTTTAGAAAGTAAAGTTGGAGCTTTAAAAGTTCCAGTGACCAGTTTTCAACAAATTTTCACTAAGGAACTATAAAAATGACGGATTTGCCTGTAGACTTTTGCAGAGGAAAATTACATTTCCATTATTTTCAACAATTTAATTGATTTTTTAATTTCGTCATGATATTGTGAGTTTTTATTCTTTGAAATAAAATATAATGAAACAATATTTTGTGAGCTTAATAGTTTTTGCCGTATTTTCAGAAGCAGAAGCTTTTACCACCTTTGGTAAGTTAAAATTGTGAAATAAAAAATGTATTTTCGTTCTTAATTCTCCTTTCTGTCATATTTCCATGGATCGTTTCTTTCGACTTAGATTTGTTTGTTACTAAGTCGACATTTTTTTTTTAAATTCTATGTAATTCCCCTGACAAATCATAAATACTCACAGAAACGCATAAATTGTAGTTTGTCTCAATTTTTTAATTATTACTTGTGGTTTTCAGAGCATTGTTCGTATATATATATATATATATATATATATATATATATATATATATATATGTATATGTGTGTGTAGCAAGCTTTTTTCCAAATTTTACTTAAGGCCATCTTTAAGCGTTCTTAAAAATATCAATTTGGTTAAATTTTTGTAAAACTGTTTGACTTGTCTTTTAATCCAGTTCCAACAACAATAACGTGAAAGCTTCTTTGGAATTCCTGAAAGGAGTTATGCGAGCTCAGAATGAGCTGTAAGTAGATTCTAATAGAATTAATATTAGCTTCCAAATATACAGAAAATTCGAGTTTTTCCAAACTTGCCACCGATAACATAGATGATCCAACTAAGGCTTAAACCAGAGATGTGACGCACAATATTCAGTCAATTTGAAATTTTTTTGGGAAGATTTTCATTGCCCTAATTTATAGACACCAATAAATGAGTTAAGTGAGATATGACACCTGTGATTTAACTAATCTCGCTTTCAGGAATGAAAAATGCACCGGTCTGGCAAGGCTGTGACCTGTTAAATAACAGCCATCTGAAATGTTATTTATTTAATGAAAGGTTTGCTATTTAAGAATAAGGATTGCTTAACAAACGAAATATGCGTAAAAGTTGTTAAAACTTACTACGCAAGTGGTTATTCAAAAATGGGCTTTCAATCCAATAAAATGTTGAAGCTCATTTCTCACTCGGTGGTTACGGAATATGGGGCTCGTAGAACACAGAAGTGATTGTTGAAAAGCCAATGTATCCGGAAAAAGGGACTCTTTGATACGTATTATGGTCTGGAGGTGTAATTACGCCATATTTTCACTGCTGCGGCCATATAAATTATATTTTATTGTGTACATAATGACAATATCCAAGCATTATAATGAAAGGAAAGCTTCAACGAAATCCTAGCTTTAAGTGTGTTTTATTTAACTTTACTTGAAAACGAAGAATGGTTATTCCTGTACAAGAAATACTTTTATTTAGTTATGAATGCATTTTGCAGTAGTAATGAGAGTTTATTACACATTTTCAACGATATAATTATTACTATTTAATGCGTGATATTATATATCTAAGTGAAATGAAATGAAATAAATAACCTCATAACATTCACCTAAAGGGCCTGCGGAAAATGAGGTAGCGAGTATTGATAATACAATTTTTTGCTTAAAAGAAGAATATATATAATTGTATTGAAAAATAATACGTAAATCGTAGACTTGCCAATTAAACCTCAAAAAACATAAAGGAAAATAGCGGCGTATTCCTTTCTTCTTTGGCTTACCGCATACATTTCACAGTCGCTGCTGCAAACCTTGAATTTTGGATACATGTTTAAATATAAAGCGTTGACAAATTATTAAGGAAGATTTTATAGTTTTCATACAAACTACGCATACTACGCTACGAAACGAGTGAGGTTATTAGGCCCCAAGTCAATTATGCAGGCAATTCGCTATATATTTCATTTAAAGGATTTTATATCTCTTTAATATAATAAACATTTAATTGTCAGCAACAACAATTGACCATTTGGGGGAAAACATCTATTCATATATTAATAAGCTACACATTTCTCACACCATTTCCAAATAACCGTGCTAACCATTAACCGCATACAACGTCCATTGACACAATGCTAAATTTATTATCTTGGGAATTAAAGAGAAAAAAGTAACTTTTAATAATCGAGTGCGCAGAAAAGTGGAACAGAATCATAAATAAAACTAGTTTTATAGTCAGTCTTTGACTCATGTTAATACTATGGCTGGAAGAAGGCATAAAACACTCATGTATGTGAAAAGTATGTATGTATGTACATAACACACATGTACTATGTACACGACTATACGTACACTTGGATACATGTTACCACTATTGAATATGTTAATACACCTGTGAGAGAGAATTTACGGCTAAAACTAAGATACCGGCTAAAGAACTTGCATTCGTGGTGATATGCAAATGAGTTTTCAACTGGCTCATTTGCACACGACCACCCATACATGCAACATCGGCAATGCGAAATAAGGTTATCTAGCAGTTTGTTGTCAATTTTACCACAAACGTAGCTATTTTCTTGAGTTATGGCAAGCAATAGTTGATATTAAGCTATTCCATTTAAGACAAATGCTACTCATTCGTTCGGAAGACTATTCCAAGAATTTTCAATGCAAACAGTTATCAATTTATGTTAACAAAATATGTCCGCAAGGCTGAGAGGCAGCTCACAATGCATCCAACACATTGAATCAACATTGGTATATAAGATCTTTTTGCCTCAATGTACAGCTGCACAAGTGAACTAGTTTTGAATGGAACGAAACGAAACAATGCTATGCATTCACGAAACAAAAGACTTAAGCAACATACTGGCATTATGAGTTATCATATGTCGTACAGAATAGAGGATTCATACTACATAAACAATGCAATTTATTTACAATAATATTGCTTTTTAAAATTTAAAATTAGATTTCTAAATCAAAGTTAACTATCCGTGTGTCTGCCAGCCTTAATCTTGAAATGGTTCACTAGACAAACCAACGAATTCCATTGTCTCTTAAATAAATAACAAGCATTTCTTTAAGTGTTTTGCGTTCCGTTTGATTTTTGTATCTGAATTTTCTCACTAGAAGCAAAACCACCATAAGTCCCAAAACAGTTGCTGTGTCTAATTTTACTTAGTCATACGTGCGGATGGGCGGGTGGACGGACAAACAGCCAATGTAAAGATGGCACCCTTAACTTTGGGAGTCGTGTAAGAAATTCAAAAGGCATATAAATACTTTTGGTAGTTGTTGATATTTTAACAACTTCAAGACATAAAACTTTCTCACGCGTCTGCGTCTGCCCGATGAAATATGTATTTTTGGCATTGTTGGCATCTCTTTCGTTTGCACTTTATATTCATCTTCTTTAAGCCATATCCAACATCACCAGTAAGCAAGCAATGTTTGACGTGAACTCTTCAAGACCTGAATGTAAGATGAGATGAGATATCTTGAACCGAACTTCATCTCCATGGAATGTCTGTATAAAATCATTAAATTAAGACGGAATTAAAAACAATGTTGTTTTTCGATGCACTAGTGAAATCCTCATTACCCATTTCAAAATTATATTAAATCAGCAGTCTAGTTTCTATGTACAATCATCATCCGGTGGCAGGCATTCGATTGGTGCAATAAACTTTTTGCATAGATTTTCGAAACAGTGAACCGATTTTAAGCAAATATATTTGATATTTCATCAATGGCATTGGAAAGGTCATTAACTGCAATTAGCGAAATTAGCGCATTTCAACGAACGATATTTTGAGTGAAAATATGTGAAAGTGACGCATAACGCATGTTGCTGATCGTATCACAATGGTCGATCAGATGAAGTTTTAGCAAAAAATACAATAAGTTGTAAAACCAAAACACTTTCTACTTGAATTGGCCGGTTTATCATCACTTTTGTGTTGGTTCACATCTTATGAACCCCAAAATATATGTTAGTATTACAGTAATTAGGATTCAGCGCTTTGTATCGTTAATAATAACCGAAAGTTATCAATCAAGATTAAGCCTGTCAGCCTTTAATAATTATAACTGCATTCAGGAATTTTTGACTTTTTGATGGTTTGGGTGGATGGATACAAATCAGTTGAAAGCCGTGACTTATTAATTGCTGATGATTACGTTGAGCACTTTACAATTCTTGTGAGATTCAAAGGATAGATATGCTTCTGACTGTATTTATGCTGCTAAATGTAGGTCTTTGGCTGCTTCCGCTTTTTCCAATGGAATATTTCCGGCAAGGAATATTTAGAAAGGCATGCAATGCACTTATGTTGCTGTATTCTAAAAGATACAAAACTGTGTTACATACATATGTAGTAGTGAATTTTAGTTTCCCCTTTCGAGCCATGCAAGCCTCTTATTACTGTGTTATATTTTGCATACTTTGGAATGTTTTCAATCGTACACAAAACGCTGGAGAAATTGTAATGTACCGAAGAAATTCATTCGTGTCTCAACAGTTATTATTCCGTATTCAGTATCTTTTCAAGAAACAAACAACAATACTGCGTAACAAAATGTCATCAGAAAGTCTGATCATAGATGGAGAATACCACACGTTTTTCGTTAAATCACAAAAATATGTTAATAGTCATTTTTAATGATCTTGGCTACAGTAATAATAAAATACAGAAATAACTCTGAAAAAATATCGATTTGTATTCAAAGGCAAAATATTCGTATATTCGTATGTTGACATATCCATGCATAGACATACATACACATGTGAATAAATTAAAAAATGAAAAAAAAAACATATTATATTACACCCATTCCAATGAAACGCATTTTAGACTAATGATGAGACAAAGCAGTCTCACCTTTAAAACATCTCTAAATTTCATAGAAACCGGAAAACTAATCCAATGGAGCTGAAATGGCACCTTTTGTTTTCGTATCGACGAGGGAAAGGAAACTTCAGAGAAAATTTAGAAAATATTTGTGGTTAGAGACTATTTGTTTTTCAAGATGCAAACTTGACGGACTGCAAGTAAATATTTGCGTATTCTCTCCCTTTGCTGGAAATCAGTAAAGCTCAACACTAACATCACAAAACGTAGATGAAATGGTAACGTTTAAACTTTCATTTCAGTCAAACTGAACAAAATCAACAGTGGCTAATCGCACTATTGGATGCATCAAATAAGAAGCGGCTTAAATCATTTGCGGATTACTTTTAGTATTGCCATGTGTTAATGACCGATGTTAAGATTTGTGCTACAAGGGACGAATGATTGTTACCAGGGCATGTAACTAAACCTTGTATTCTTTTTTTCTAAACTCCTCTAAATTATATGAGTCACTTTGCTAAGCTGGAAGTAGGAGCATATTCTAAAGGATGAGATAATATCTGAGAATAACGTGAATAAGGAAACAATACATTTAATTCTTTGCGACAATGGATCGAAAAGGATTTCTGATCAATTCGTACCTACAGTTTTATCATATTTATATGAGTTTACAAAATTCTATTGTTAGTAATAAATAGTCCTAATTTCGTTGAACGTTGATTTTGGCTAAATATCTGGATAATTGTAAAAAGTTTCACATACATTTCGATAAGATGGTCTATGTGAAATTTGTCGTATTCGGAATGGGTAGAAACAATACTTTCCATACCAATTTATGGATGGGTACAAAACAAAATGCCAAAATAAGCAAAATGTAGTGCAAATATACTATATAATATTTGATAAAAAATTCCATTTAAATAATGTATCACACGGTGGGAAAATCGTGCTGCTTACGAGGTGCCATGGAGTCACGAACGGATTTGTTGTAAGGTTTTATGCAACGATAGAGAAAAAACATCCCATATCTTGACCTTGTGCTGTGCAGGCTGTAGTCGGGTATCGTAAATGAGCTAAGGGTGTACCTTCCTGGTAGCTTCAGTAAAAGTTGAGCGATTTATCGAAACTTGAACTTTCCTCTGTAATTTCTAAATGGTAGTCTGCAGCAACTTAGTTTTTGTCCATTAACTCTTATTCCAATGCCAGTCAAAATTAAAAAAAAAAATACTTATTAACTAATCTCTATCTAATCCTACTACTCATATATTCTTAAATTAATATTATATTTTCTACTTCACTAGATTTTAGCAAAAAGCCTTTACTAAACGAGCTGTGTTGTCACGCACCGTCTAATATCTCCCATACAAATTGACCGATTAATAAAAACCAATCTTTAACTGGAAAAGTTTAAAAAATGAATGGGATTAATACCGTTATCCCGATACCTCCGATACAAACACCTAATTTATCACATAATTATCCATTCAGTATTTAGTTAGAATAAAGACGGCCCTATACAAAATGAACGATTTAACAAATATTAGTGTCTCTTCTATAACTGCTCAGAGAAATGATTAGTAGATTCATGTTTAGTATTGTCGGTAATTCTGTGGGTAGGCGGGTGTTTCCTAGGATGCTTTGTACCGCTTACCCCTAAAACGAAAACAAAGTAGTGTGGCCTTGTGCCAGGCGCTCTAGGAACAGATGGATTACGTCTTGGGATCGAAAACCAAGTAAAGGGGAGAGTCATAGGTAAACAAGACACATCCTGGCAACAAGTGCGGTTATAGAGAACCTGTCGGGAGGTATCAGAAGATTCATCTTTTCCGTTATATATATATAGAGTTGTATGACCAGAGAAATCTGGTTAATAAACTATGATTGGAGCATGGTGTGCTTTGCTGTGTTGATATTCTTCCTCGGACATTGAAAATCTATGGCGTAGATTATGGATTACCAGTTCCATGCGAGGTATGATAAAGCAAAACTGGAGTAGCTTGTCTGCGAAACCCAGACCAGAGTGTTCTTCTCTTCTGGTAGCACGGGTGACCAGGGGCCCAAGGAACATTGTTCCTTCCCGGTCAATGGTGTTGTACCCCTAGTGGGAGCATCGTGCTGGTTGTGGTTGCCCGAACAAGTGTTTTCAGTGCTTTTACGTTGCTTCAGGTTGCGTTGGTGAAGAAAGGCATTAGCTTGGAAAACACTGTTCATGTCTATCCGAAGTCTTCCTAGATTACCTCAACTCCTAGCCTGGAGGTAGCTCACTTCATACCAAGTGACTACAACGGTACTTTGGCCGAGAGAATGAGCGCGCCCTGAGGAAGTTTTCCAAGCGACCTACTTCTAATCTCTGGTAGTTCGACTAATCCTTTCGGGATTAGTTTGGGTACCCCAAAGGGGCGCTTGCTGTCGCAAGAAGAAAGAAAGAACACATAACCAAGAAAGAAAAGTAAATGATGGAAAATAGCACTTGTGTGGTGGCACACCATGGGTAAGGCTTTCATAGCGAGACTCATATAAAACCTTCACATCAGTTGTCGGTAATTCTGAACAATATTGAAAAACCGGATGATTCATGATGTTCTTTCTAGTAGCCCCACACATTTATACCAACAAAAGGTCAAAGCACAACCAAATTCAATTATAGTAAGGAGATATTGGATGAGTGAGTTCTCTTGATCGCAATTTCTGTACGGAATTTTTATATATTGAGAAAGTGTGTCCGAAGAATACCATTACTATACCGCTAATAGTAAGAGCACAATAATAAAAGGAGGGGTAGAGATAGGGGTTATATTCGGAGGTGATTTCTACGTATTTATTTGCGACATAGAACTAACTACTAACAGAAATCTGCAGATGCTGAAATTTGAGAAAGTAAAAATTGTGCTTGTTATCTACAAATTATTACTGTATAAAATTGCAGTTTAAAATTTTATAACGAAAACCATATCATGGAAGTTATTGTTCATTTTGAAAAAGCAATCTAAGGAGGTAAAACTTCAAATGCGCAAGGAAGTTGTTAAACATTTGATTTTGATTTTCCTCCCTGGTAGGCGGTTGGAAAAGTATTCGTGCGTAAATATTTTGAAGTGTTTAATACATCAGACTATTCTTCAATACAACTTCAATCAGTTGTTTCCGTCAAAAATGTTAATATTTTATTTAACATCAAAAAGTCTCCATTAGAAGTTAAGTTTAACAACAACAGGATTTTTGTTGAAGTGAAACAAACAAAAAGATTAAAGATCTTAATGTGTGCAGAGTGTACCTGCAGGTGTGCAGTAACTTTCATCTTTTCCAGTTTTGCGCTAAGAGAAATTTTGGTATAGAATCATAAATATTACACAAATTCTCCATATCATCAAAAAGTAATACAAATTCCCATAATAGATTTTTTGAACGTTAACATAACGTATTTTTAAAAATCGCAAGCAACGGAATAATTCTGCTGCCGGATTCGCATACAGAATGGATGTGTGATCAAAGAAGATAAAAATATGTTGCATTCCATAATTTGAAAGCGCGTTTCTGTCGGAGCAATAAATCAACACACACGGTTATCTATGAAGTTTTTTATATTTTCCGCAGCCTCTTTTAGTACCTTAAATATAAATTGACCGAAATTCCAGTTTTTTCTGACATTTCCAGAAATTTTATGGTGCACGAAAATTGTGGAAAATTTGACAAATTGGCCGATTATTAATGCCTCTAAAGGTATCTCTCGTAAAAATCAACAAGAACCACGGGTTCTTGTATTTTATTCTGTTGCAAATTCAGTAAAATTTTGCATACATCCTACTCTTGATAAACTTAGTTCACAGAATGAAAATGGACGTAGAATGAAAATGAACTGCATTGCCAGACCGCGTTCTAGTATCTTAAAATAATATGGATTTGTTTGATTTACTGAAATTTTACGTTTACTCCATAATTCTTAATTCACATACAGAAGTAGTTGTGATTCTTTTTTTGCTTGCACTGCGTTATAATGCTTGGTAGAGTTTCAAAAATCGACCGGATAACCACACCATTGGATTCTAATGTGCTTTAAACTGCTTTAGGGTGCCATATACACAAACTGGCAGATTTAGCAAAAAATCAATTATCTCTCTATAATTTCTAAACAGAAGACTACAAGAAGTTATAATTTTTATTCCCTTATTTTTCTTTAACAGCAGTTAATAGCAGTTTTTGGTAAGAACTTAACGACTTCACATGCTACTTCTGGAACTCTTCACTGTTTTATACCAACGTAAAACTTCATTGGGCGAAGTCAACAGATCATAAAAATAACAAAAAAGTTTAATCTTGTCCTCTATACAAAGACAAACCAGAAAATGTTTGCGTTACTAATTCGCCAAATAACTGACTTTGGACATAAATGTTCACCATTTTCTTCCTGTTCCTTGACGCTTTCTTTATCCAACTTCTAATCGACCACCTAATTTAATGACCACGTTTGCATGAATTTGCGCTCGCTCCATCTCGCCCCCCCTCAAGCTACATCATTGATAATCATTTGGTTTCAATATGAATTGCGAATTTAGTTGTCATTCTTCAATTCTTAATTTTATTTATTCTCTTTCCATTAGCTAACTAATCAGAAACGCTATCATTTATTATGTTCAGAATGAAATTACTCTGTGCAAAGCTATCACATGATCGTGGGTTCTATCCCCTATACACTCACTTATCATTATTTGAGCGAGTAGTCGAGTAATCGACAAGTATAGTGAAAGTAAAAGGTCAACTATTCCATATCTCGTACATAGGATGCAAAGGAATTTGTTTTTATTTGTAATTGCAGACTGCTGTAATCATATGTAGTTGGAGAGATCAAACACTCCAACAGAGGTTTGTCATTTCCCAATCAAATTGTGAAATAATGATTTTATACCACTAACATTAACCAACGAGCATTAAAGGATGTAGTGTTTACTTCGGAGGATTCTTCAATGTTATATTCACTTTTTTTCTAACAAGATGAATTGCAGAAACTCGTAATTACTTTCTGTGCAAACTAATCCACAAATTCACTCTTTTGGGACAAAAGTGGTACCTTACAATTTGGCGCAAATTTCAGTGTAGAATCAATGGAACACTGTTACGTTCACATTTATTGAAGTAATAAAATATTAATTGACAACTTTGATTGTATCGTTTCAAAACATACAACACAATTTTAGACTATCAAGTTGATGATCAAGCGATTATGAAATTCAAATTGGTATTGTAACACATCTGACACCTGTGAGAAAGCTTGGTTCAACAATAAGTGTTGTTGTTGATTTTTTATTTGTTTTTCTTACTTTTATTTATGCCGAGGTATAAAACGGCAACATTGATAGGCATTACCAACGCGTTTTTGTCATTTAAAGCCATAACAACATGAAGTCTGGTTTTGTACACTTTAAGCCAATTGTGGATTATGGTGCTGGTATACACACGCAAGTATTGACTCTAAACTCGTTTTGTTTCACCCAATTGGAGAAAGAAAGAAAACTATTGATACGCAAGCAAAGTTTTAGACATATTATATACCAAACTCACTTAGGAAGACCACGTCAACAGTGTGTTTATAACTTGTACATATTTACATGCATGTTTTTACCACACAATATGTTGACATACTAACTAACATGCGGCACCAACAGACCAAATACAAAAAATGAGGAATATGTGTTAAGCGAATTCAAACGGAAGAGTTATACATTCGAAGGAGGCAAAACGGGCCCAGGCACAAACAAAGAACGGTTTATTAGGCGTTAGCCAATGAGGAAAGTATTTATATGACATTTCTGTTGATGATGCCTCCCTATCACAATCTTTTTTTTTTTTTTTTGTTTAATTATTGAACGTGATTTCATAGCCGTTCAGTCCGTTCAGTTTGTTCAAATGTGCAATGGTTGCGTTATATGTGACTTGTCATGCATTTTGTTAGTTTTTTTTTGCCGAAAAATGCACATTACCAAATATCGACACGCTCGTTACTCAGGTTGCGTTTATTACCAAATCAAACTTCCCCATTTCTGTGGATGGGGGGAAGAAGACAGTGTGCAAGAATTGGGGTTGAGTGCGAAATTGCGCATAGACAACATTTCCAACAAAGTGGGTTAGTAGGAAATTGCACTGGAGTGCATTATGTCAATGGTATGAGTACACCGTAAAAAGTTACTTCAACGAGTATCATGTGTTAATATTATTATTATCATTTTTCTCTCTTTTGCTGTTGAGCATTGATTTCTGTAAATTAACCACTAAATAAAGTGTGAGTGTACTGAAGTTTCTGGTTTCATATATGAATCGTCTTTTATTATGTAGTATTTTTAACAAACCTATAATATTCATTTCTGTGTGTTTTTGCACGAATAAATACCTTACTTGGCGGGCCAGTTTGGAGTTAAAACAATCCGGCTTTTATTGGTTGTATAAGATATTTTGCTATTTTATATTATTTTCGGAGGGAACTGGATTAACTGATAATAATAATAATACTAATACTAATACTCGGTTACATTATGCACAAATTTGTTGAAATGAGGAACCAACTTTAAGAAAAATTGTCTAATGTAGAAACTAACATGGCCTAAGTGGAGCAATTTAAAGCATCTGGTAACGAATTATAAATCCTGGCAAACCTATTACGTTGAATTTAAAACGTCAACCATCTCCGAAGACGGACACCATTTTTGAATTTTTGAATTATCAGAAAATACTCTAAATTTCATGTTCTCTAGACAAACAGTTGGTTGGTGAGGAAAATGTAAAAAAAAATACAAATTTAGCTAGATGCATTTTGATCCTAATGAGTGAATCCCTCCAGTTTCTTTCCTCCATGTACTGATAAAGCAAATATGCTGTGCATATTTTGAAAGACTTCACATGCGTGTATTAAAATTAGCATTGGCTACAAACAACTGGAAGCTATTTGTGTACCAAGGTTTAATAGTTGCTGGTGCACCAAACATTAGTCACACAAATCGACCAGTTATATATCACTTCAATATTCGACCCCCATTCCGGTGAAATTGCAGGCAGGAATAACACGAAATACACCAGTAATGCTCTAAATCACCTAAATAACAGAAAACGAAACTCCTGCACTACCCCTATGTTAATTCCGTAACTGCAGGTACCATAACCCGTATTTGAAGTTAAATGAATTAGTTTTATTAAGTCGCTTTAATGGTTTTAAAAATAATTTAATTTAAATTATCTGCACTAACGGTAACCATTACTGCCTAGAAGGTTGCACCGGATATTCCTCAACTATTGACCGAATAGATTGCTGTAAAATTAGATTGTAATAAACCCACAAGCTTACTTGGGAATTTTTGTAGCAGTTTTGCAATGAAAGGCCTGACTAGGTGATCAGTTGCACCATCTTGTTGAAACCACATAGTTGAAAGGGACTCTTAACGTATTCCTGAAGTAAACCCTCCTTTCAACAACCTTAATTAAATTAGAAGTACAATAGAAAATCTGGCAAATCAATAAGGTGAGCTTTAATTATTCTGTTGATAAAAATATTTTAATTTTTACAATACAAATAATTTAAAAAATAATTTATTTCAAAGGCAGTCGATGGGAACGTGGAATATAATTCAATTGTTATCTTTGTAAACGAACAATTATTTGATCATTACCGGAATGAAATTTTACATATTGTTTATTTGCAGAGTGTAACATTGAATAAATATTGTTCGTTTGAAATATATAGAAACGGAGTAACTTCAAAAAATTTGCAAATGAATATTTTTACTACAGTGCGATTCAATTATATCGATTACTTTAAATTATTTGGGTTTGAACGTTTGAAAAATGTGTAAGTGATATTGTTCAATTCAGCGGAATGGTGGACTCTGCCCTATTTCCCAATTTTTTCAATTTTGAAATAGTTTTTTCCCTCAAATGTATACATTTTGTACAAACAAACAAATTTTCATTAGTTAATAACGGCGGACGGACATCACAGCCACACTGCAGTCTGCCATAGTTTGATTGAAATATATTATTGCTCAGGAAATAATATAATATTCTGACTGAAGACGGAAAGTTCACAATTCATTAATTTGTGATTACTAGAACACAAATTGCTTGCTAAATGGATAGAACTGAATGGTTAAAAAGAAAATTTGATCCACCATCGATTGAACCAAAGATGCGGTAAAAATATGGTGGCCAATGTGAAAGCAGGTCTATCAATTAAGAATCAAGTTTTTCCCCTCGATAAAATATCAATAAGCATTTAATAGAAACTACTGTAAACTTTAGGCTTTGACTTGTAAATAAAATCGCGAGCTTGGGAAAATATTGACATTTACTCAGAACAAACAATAGTTTTCTGTTAAAAACTTATTTTTTTCCAATAATACTTCTCTGAATTTTCACAAAGCCTCTTGCTTCAAGTAATAGTAATGTATATTTATTATTTTTATCTTGTAAATCAAAATGTTTTTATCTTGATTTTTGTATGTAAGAGAGAAAAGTATAGAGGCAATTTGGGACGATAGGTTCTTTCATATGAAAAGCAATGAAATATTCTGGCTCCAATCTAGATATTTTTATTATATTTTATAATCTACAAGAACCACACATTTTTGTTATATCGGCTAATTTGAATGTGTGCTGATCTCATGGGAGTGGCAGGGTAACGTATTATTTTTGGCAATGCTAAATGCCTGATGCGAGCTCAGTTCATGTATTACCACTGAATGAAAGATACGAATCTAGGATTATATAAGTAATATGTTTACGATTACGAGAGAGGGTGTAGTCGTTTAGTCGAATTTTTTACATTTTGCCCAGCATTATAACTCAATATAATTGAAGAGAATTTAAGTAACTTCAGGCTAATAAATAGGGATCACAGTGGAAAACCCATTTTCGGTAAATCGAACAATTTGTATAGGTGGTCCCAGAATGGGAGTGGCAACATGGCACGTTTTCGTACTCAGAACATTGATTACCAACGCATGGTATACGGCAAATATTTGGGTGAAATCGGTCATTTGTATGGGACGTAGCAAAAAGGGTGTGCTTACCTAATGTTTTTTTCTGATATTGTACGAAAAATCTGGATTACTTCAATCGACTATTTAGAAAGGAGGACTGATTGAATGTGCCTTGTTTTCATTCTGAGTCCCTAGTTTGGCTAAATCTCAACGTGTGCCAAATTTGTTAAATCGGTCATTTGTGTCGGAGCTACCAGAAGGGGTGGGGTAAATCGGTCGGTTTTTCAAATTTCACCAGCGGACAAAAATTTGGGTTGCTAGCAATTACGAATGAGTAGGTGGGAAATTAAATAACGGAAACCGGGCAATTTGTATGGAAGGTAATAGAGTGGGCCGATATAGCTCATTTACAATGCCCGGATATGATCAGGTAAAATTTAGGCTCTGCCAAGTTTTGGGAAGTTCCATAAAGAGTCATGAAACGCATTTAGTCAAAAGATATTTGGTGTTGTCAAAGGGTTTTTCATTCTATTAGTTTTATTCTATTAGACGTTCGTTTATCTGAAAAATTGTATATTTTAAAAATCCAAAACTCAAATCATCGGTGCTGTTAAAAAGCGAAATCCCTTTACATCCTGCACATCGATATTAAAATATTTGTTAAACGAATAAAAAAATGCTGAAATATTTCATAGAATTTGGATTAAATAAAAGCAAGATCCACACAAAACAATTGAAAGGAAAGTAATAGCTAAGAATTTCCATCCGTCTCAGATCGATAAAGTCTAAATTATTTTCAGATAACAGCACGACGGCGAAACTCGTAATTCACTCCCAAGATAGAATGTGAAAAAATATTAATTCATATTAAGGAAGGGAACTGATTGAATCGAAACTAAAATTGCTGTATTCCAGGTGGTTTATAAAGCCTACCTGACCAACTCACCGCAATATTACTAGATGAGCACGTCGAAAAATCGCTTAACTAATATGTGATTTTGAATCGGAAAATGAACTACTGCGTCATATTCCTAAGATTTGTGCGACTGATACACAATTTTCATCTTTTTTTCTGTATGTTGGAAATGAAACTAGACTTTTAAAATTTAAAGCTCGTTATTCACTTGTACTTACATCCACTTATGTACAATTTGTAAACTTAAATTTATTGTATTATTAGACTATGTTGATTTTGGGCAATTTCGAAATTAAAAAAGAATGTTAGATGAGGCGTTGGGAATCATTGCGACTTCAGACATATTACTTTTTTTGGTATATACCCGAATAGTGCGCTAAATTGTATTTTATACCAGATTTTTTTCTAACAGGAGAAAATTCAAATGTTTGTTTTCTTTAAGGAAAAACGTGTACAGAACACACAAATGTTGTTCAAAATGTGGTAATGGAACTATCATGGTTTCCTAAAGACATGATTATTTGGGAGGTTCTTTAAATTCCAAATTTCAAAATAGCTCATTTGCAGAAATATTGGAAGATCTTTTAAATTATAAACGTACTCTGAGTTGCACACCAACTTTAGCACATTTCTCCATGCTTCCAACAGGCACGTAGATGGACTAACGGACATAATTAAATCTAGATTTTTCAGAACTCGGGGCAATAGAATTTAATACTTCCTTAATATTAACTACTTCAGAAGGAAAAAAAGGACTATTGCAATAAAATTTTTGATTGCTTGAATTCATAATGTATATAATAAAAAATAGAAAACCTTAAAAGATTGGCTTAATTGAATACCAAAAGAAGAAACTGATAGTTTTTGTGAGGGAAGTCTAAACGGGGTATTTTTAACTTATTCCTAACTTTATTTCGAATGCATTTCTATTAAAATTATGCAACCAAACCTGTACTATTTTTCTTAAAATAAAACACAAATCTGAATTTCTTATGATAAATAAATTAATACATTTTAATTCCTTATTAATTGAAAATACACATACCTATATATACAAAATTGTAATGGGATGATAGGGTGACCAAATACTCTCTTAAAAATTCTCAAATGGAGTGGTTGGTATGACAAAGTTTCTGAACTACATATGTGATGAAAATAGTTGTCAGTTGAATACAGTGACTTTACCCCATCAGACTGTGTGATTGCTCGCTGAGCCGCATCAAATTGTCGCCTCGTTTCAAATTTAGTCCTCTAAAACGACTAAAATAACAAAGTGATTGGTTAATTATTGAGCAAAATTGAAGTAATTTGAGGTATTCACAATGAAATAACATAACTATTGACATCCGTGTTAAATCTGTGTTTATCGGGATATCAATAAATTTCAATCTGAACGCCTCGATGGTTTTGAGATATTGCAACACAATTTTTTATTTAAAGTGTCTCAAAGCCAATTGTTGGAATGTTTCGTCAGAAACACCATTTTTTCATTTATATCGTTTTTATTGTCAATATTGTTTGCTTAAAAAAAGATGAATTAACAAACTCAATCATAATTACTAAGTTTTTTCACCTTCCCCAAATTGTATAAAATTAAAAAAAAAATCCCTTTTTACTAGTACGGTTTCAATTTAAAGACTGTAATGTCATTTCGTAATATTGTATATGTTTTTGTGATTTGGTTTTAAGTGATTACTACTCCCACCATATGCTTCATGACTCATATTTGACCATAATAACTGCAAGTTTCCGCTCAAACTTGCATATTATTAGCCAGCTGAGTGCCATAATAGATCAATAACAAAGCACTGCACAATGAAATTATCTGAAAGTGCGAATGAATCAAAAAGGCAATAACAAAACGAAAGACTTAAGGCACGAACATTACAGAACACAAAGATATCTACTTACAATTCTTAACGGACGTATAACCCTCGGCAGCGCTGCTGGTACTGTCGCCTCCATTCATTAGATGACCATTCGATTGACGACCAACGCTATTAAGGGTAGTGATGCTACCAGCCCTAGATCGCCAGCCCGCATGGCTGGCCGAAGAGGCCGGCATGTGATGATGATGGTTGCCATTCGAGAGTCCAACGCTGGTCAAATCTCCATTAGATTTACTGACAATGTTGCTTTTGAGGGTGCCATAAACACTGTTGCCCGCTCCGCCCCCTGTACTGCCTGTCTCGAGTTGACGAGCATAGGAGTTATCGGCATAAGCGTGGAAACAGCATCTGACTAGAGCATTGGCAGCTGCTTCACGTTTGCAAATAAACACATGACATTCGAGGACTTTGATGCCAGTGGTGCGGCGCAGGATGGCCGCAAATATAGGTGGATGCTGCGCTCGAGGCATACGCGCGAATGGTGAATCTAAAGGTAGAAACTTCGGCTCAGGGTTTGAATTTCCCCGCTCCGGTATCAGGACTTGGCGCACAGCCGCACAATAGTGAAGCGACTCAATAGGGAAGAATCTGGTGATTTCCTTCAGATTCTCGTCAACATTTTCTAATAAGATACCATTTGACCACACGCTCAGCCAGGAGTCGATGCCCTTGGCGCCTACAGCTCCCTCCGAGGGGTAGAGGCTGCGCAGAGGTTCCTGTATACCCTGGAGGCCATCTTTACTCTGACGTGGTACGGCACTGCCCAAGTAGAGAACGCGACAACGGCAGATTGGCGTGGAATCGCCCATTTTGGACGTGTTCAAACGTGGATTGACGCGGAAGATGGAGAGAGTGTAAAGTCAATCGCCTGTAATTCTATGGAAGCGAATGGCGAGTGTGTGAGTGATGGTAATTCACTTCCTTGGGAACACGTTTTCAATGAACGAACCAAGTAGACAGAAGAAAAAAAGATACACGGAAAGACGACAAAAGAATTAATAGTAGAAAAAAACAGCTTGAGATGACGATGAAGAATGGAACGTTATTGTTGGCTTGAAATGTGACAAGACCGTACAAACGAACAGACGAAGGAGGAAACTAACAAAACATCAGTGCGACAGAAAGGCCAAACCGAGCGCGCCGTCCTCCAATAAACGAAACAGACCGACCGACCGACCGACCGACAAAGCGTTCGTTGGCTCGTTTCTCCAACGATCGTGTGATGTCTCACCGTCTGCTTTGTATTCTGTGTACTCGTTCTGTGCCCGTTGACTCGTTGCCGTTGTTGTATATTTTTTATTCTAGATGTTGTTGGCAAAAAGGTAGAATTTCTGGTTTTCGACGACGTAGAATTTCTAGGTTTCTTTGAGAGCAGAATTTAAAAACTCTTTATTGTTTTCCATGGAATTCTTTCAATCTGCATCGTTGGGTGTGTGTGTGTGTCTTGTATTATATTTGTTGTTGGGTTCGCTATATTTTGATTTGGACGCGATAACTATTCAAGTTGTTCCGCTACTCACTTCACCAAGAAAAAATAAATTCAGATTCGATTCAATGATGTATTCATTATTTTTCAATTACCGACATTTCACTGAATTTGGCAATGGACTTTATTAGCAAATAGCTGCAGATGGCATAAAGGAATTTCGGCATGTTTTCATCATCGTTTCTCTTGATTTTCGATTTGATGCAGCTTCTTTTTATAATTTCTTTTTTTCTGAAATTATTTATGGAATTTCTCTCATGTTTTCTTTCTTTTGCACTTCTTGGGTTGAAGTTTAACGATTTCTCTTTGAAAACAACTAAATTTCTTGAATTTATTCGTAAATCGTAAAAGATTTTTATTTTTATTTAAAATTTGCACTTTTCACTTTGTTAATCACATCACATAGTCGTCACCAATTCACATACCAAAAGTCGAGGGTACACAAATCTAAGCTTACACGGTCTCACACACACACACACCAGTACGCAGCGCATGCATGTATGGACTTGTTGGTATATACATAGCGAGTCATAAGACTTTAAAAGTTCACAACCGATACGAAATGAATAGAATAAATAGCAAATGATTGTGTGTGTGAACGTATGTGAGAAAATGTCAGTCCACTTGTATGTGTGTGCGGGTCTCGGGCCAAGAAAAATGCGCGCTTAATCCATCCGTTCGATCGGTGTTGACGCAGCGCAGGTTCACTCTGGAATATCTCAGCCTATGTGTTTTCTTAACTAAATCGCTGGTGTTGTCTAGACCTGATCTCAGTTGTCTTACCACTTCTTACGGCTTTGGCATTTCACACAAATTCGTACGCTCACTCTCTCGTATTCATGCTCGCCATTAAGAAACTCGAATTCTCAATTGCTTAAATGTTGAAGATCAGGGATGAGACATGTCGTGGTTACAACTTTATTTTGACCAAATTGTTAAGTACTTGTCGTTCAATCGCCGTATTTGCATCGTAATAAGTTGTTTGAATTTGTGAGCGCTGCGGCAGCGCTTCAAAGCTTAATATGATATCCGCAAGAAACTTGACATGATGAATAATCAATATATTCGTATATATCATGACACAAACGTATCAATTGTTAAGGTATTTGGTTTTTAAAATTATTTTTTTTACATTTTACAAATATATACATGAGCTATATCGAGCTACCATTTCTAGCGCCTCCCATAGAAATTGATCAATTTTCCGAAAATTAATGTATTCCATGTAAAAAATCATTGGGCGACAGCTGTAATTTAAATTTTTATTCACTGTGAAAGTTTACGATGGAAAAATTGTCCGAGTAATAACACATATGTTGTTATTTAGTTCCATTTTTTATTCCATTATTTAATTCCACTAAATTTAGTCAAACTTTTGCAATAAGAATATGGAGTATGGTATGGAGTGTATTTGCACACCCCTTCCAATACCTCCAATAAAAATGGTCAATTTATGCAAATTCAATTTTTCTAAAATGTTTCCCTAGTTCGCAAACTATAGTTACTTACTTAAATTTTTGCTAAGTGTACCACATTACAATACATGACAAAATTAAAAAAAAAAAGTTGACTGGGTTACCACTGTGGTGATACATTCGTACCTGCAATTTAATGTACTAAACTCAATAAAATTTGGCATGCATAATTTAGCAAGTCAGTGTACTTTCCAAGCGAATTATTTTAAATCCGATCATAGTGCTTTACCATTCTTCTTTTGGCTGAAATTTAATACATATGATTCAATTGATTTAGGATAAATCGTACAATGTATCCTTACTAAATTCAAGACAGAATTACAAGAACTTCATGAAGACACTGTGGAAAAGTTGTTATGAAAACTGAATGAATTTTCTTTAAATTGATTTTATTTCTTTTAAAACGAAAAGTACACTGATGCATAAAGCGATTCTGAAAATTTGTTAATGTAAATAACTCGTCGTAATTTGCAACGCTTGAGCTATTATTGATGTCTAACATTAATGTAAAAATTTCCAAAAAGGACTCTGCATAACGAAACTTGAACACCTTCCATATTTATGCAAATTTATCACTAATACCCATTTTTTTATCATTAACTTCCATTACCTTAGCAGACTGCCATGATATGACACTCTAGGTTGATATTCGACCAGAACAAAAATTTTAATTCGTTGAACCAACCAATTTGAATATACGCTCCCTTTTCCGAAACACAAAACCGTTTCAGTTTGTAATGTAAGATGCCGATAAAATTAAATAAGAATCATAAGATAGGTTATGCTTCCAAAAATATCAAACCTGGCCTAATGATAGGGTAGCAAATAGACTATAATCTATAGATTATAAACGAAAAATTAATTTTGGTTACATCTGGAATTATATATGAGACACTAGAATGAGCGCAGTTAGCTGTAGTAAAAATATATGAAGGTTAAGGCTTGTTTGAATGGGAGGTATCTGGATGTGAAGGGATAACTGCCCCATCAACATTATATCCATTTATTGGTTTCAAAACCGCCGGTCTGACTGTCAGCTGTCAGCTGTTAAATACCTGTCATCTGAAGTGTTATTGATTTAGTGAAACGTTTACCATTGACGAATATGGATCGTTTAACAACCGAAGAACGCATAAAAATAGTTAAAACTTACTTCAAAAGCTGTGATTCACGTGGGCTTTCAATCGAACAAAATTTTCTTCAGCGATGAAGCTCATTCGGTCATTTTTGGCGGTGATTTAAATGACATTCCATTTCGTACATAATTACGAGGTCCAAGCATTATAATGAAATAAAAGTTTCCTCTCAAATAATGAAGGTGGTTGTGCGAGTATGTGTGATTGAACCCAAAAATTTTCTTGTAAATTTATTTTTGAAAATATTTTTTCCCGAAAATTTTTGAAATGTCTGCGCTGGTGTACTAGACCTTTGCACACTATAACTTTGGTATTATGCCATATTTTGGACTGCAACTAAACGAGTTAACCACTCGCATTCTTGTACTGACTGAGAACAAGTATTCGTCAGCCCGTACAATTGTTATCGTCTATTCTGTTTTCCTTTGCAATTTACCGGCATTCATGCACAATGAAATGATATTAAAGTGCGGGGTGAAATCTAAAATCATTTAAGGGGATCTTAATAAAAAAATATCAATGAGTGTTTCACACTGAAAAATGACTACATATTATTGCTATATAATTTATTGTATACAGATTATAATTGTAATATTAAATTCTTAACGTTTTGTAACTTTGTCATTTCAAATCAGTAAATTGTACCAAAAGCAAATACAAATATCAAATATATCATCCCTGATTTGCATTGTATCTCTTAGACTTCGAAGAGCATTAAATCTATCTTACAAAACTCTTTTCGTTTCAATGTATACGAAATTGGAGAAAGAGAATACAAATGAGACCTCACTTTACCTGTTGTCGCTTTCGGTAAACAACAGCGTACAGGTAGAATTCACATACGCACGCTTGGCACTGCAGTGTTTAAGGGTGGATTAGACTCGGATTACCAGCTCTAGCGAAATTTATGAATTGTGTTTTTCCTAAACTGAATGAGCATTTACTGGTAACTCATAGAACACAGCGTAAACATTGAAAAAACAGTAGATTACACTGTTAACAAATAAGTTCCCTTCATCTAATACTACACGACAAGTTTCCAAACACATTCTTACTGTTTACCGGTTTGGATTACATTATCTGCTTCTCTTAGATAGCTACATATAGATAATATATATTTGTTACTAGCCCATATACAGGGTTGACTATTTTCTTCTCCAGAAAACAAAGATAAAATAAAACATTCTTAAATTTGAAGTTAAAGCCCACTGTTTAAATTATCATGCCAATTGAACTTTGTCGCAATGTAAGAAGCCGATATCATTCAAATGACATCCATGGTATTACCTGTTACAGTATTATTATAACGATGACTGCTTTAAGCCCATTTAAATACATTTTGGAACACAGTAATGGTTATAACTTCCCAAATATGTCTGCAATTTTCCAATTGACATACGCGTAATTTATGTGTTTCAAATGTTGCAATTTTCAACTATTGCCAGGGAAAATTTAAAAACTATAACTATAATAACAATATGTTTACTGTTTTTGAGTTCATCAGATTTATTTTTTGTTGAAATTAGGCTTTGGAAATTTTCTGCCCATTTTCTGAGTTCTCGGAAATCGGCAGCATTTTTGGCATACCGGAAATCTGAAAATTTGTGGAGTTTTGACAGGCTTCTCTGAATAATTATTAAAATTGCGCTATTTCGAGGAATAACATGTTGTTGTTATATATGGGAAGAATGACAAGACGGATTGACGGTTCAGCTTAGACTAACTTTATTAAAAGAAATAACAGTAGTAGTAAGAACACTATCATAAGAACAACAATAAATTATTGAAGCAAATTATTCTGCACACTAAACTTTTTATTGTTTATACGATATTTTACAATATATAACCCATCGAGGATCATCACAATAATACATTCATTGAAGATTAAATGAAGATACATCCAGGAAAATTCAGTCAAAGGCAGTTGCATTTATGTTGTAAAACTCTGCAAGACATTCCATTGAAACTTTGGTTTAGGCTTTTTTTTTGTATTCTTTTATTTTACCCACAGGATCGATAAAACTGTAGTTTCGTCGATTGTTTGGATACAAAATTGCAAGGTGAAATAGTGGTCTTTGCGCCTTAATTTTTATTTATGTGCCTTATTATACTTTTAACCGAAAGAATGAAAATATATATAATTTGATACGATGCAATTGTAATACACAGAAGGAATACATTTAAAGTGGAAAGTATTTCTCAACCAAATGTGTTTTAGAACTATTTAGTGTCTGGCTGGCAGACAAGATAACTGGCATAAAGCCGATTTTTTGAAATTCAATTAGTTCCTAATCTATTTAACCCATATGTACTCGTACTTACGGTCATATCTTTAAAACCGGAGTATAGAATTCAGTCAAACTTGGCACGCATTATATGTTTTATGTACTTATTTCTGTTTGAGTTAAATTTTCGCAAACGCCATGGGTTCAATTAACATGTTATCGGCAATAAAAATGGACGGCATTGCTCGTTCCCACTGGTATCTTCTATGAAAATGAGATTTAATCCGTATATTTTTATCTTAACATCTTTATATATTTGAGACTCGTCATACGATTGGTGATGTCATTACCGTAGATACCAGTAAGTAACAGCACTTTACCAGTACCAGTATTTTAAAAAAACTTCTACGGGATAACCCAAGCTTCTGCTTATATAAATTAGCTAACTTAGCCAATATATTTCTAGGGTAATATCTTCCAACTGCACTAAATTCAAAATAATTGTTGATGAAATCTAATTCTGATGAAAATAATAAATAATAGTATGGCAGAAATGAATTTTGGAAAAACACATGTTTCTTCAATCCACAAGAAAGTCAAAATTTTGTGATTTCAATTGGTGATAATGGACTAAACGACTTTTACTACTGTTGACCTTGTATAGAGAGCTTTAAGCAAATTTTCGTAAAGGTGAACTTTGAAAGTGGTTCTTTATCGGTTTGGTCTGCCTTCAGTTTTGACATCAAAATTCCCGCGTGAAAACTCATCAACCAATTGAATGAAGTTGAGGTCCCGTTTTATAACGAAAACATATACGTATGTGTAGCGGACCAGTGTTTCAAAAAAGAAAACTGATCATTAAGAGTAGCTGTCACAACCTCCAGGCTTAAACACAATTGCAATAATTGGGACAACCTGTTGTTTCTAGCTTATTGGGCCGATGGGAGGAGCCTAGCAAGACCGTAACAGGAACGTAATTAATATAATTTATTATATTATGCAGTTCCATGTCCCCAAAGACGTGTATTGCATCCTTGCAACAGTGGTAGAAATTAAACCTGTATTAATATCAATAACTTCACTGCAAAAATATTTGACCAGTTTGTGACCACATCCAAGGGACGTGGGGGTATGCCAATCGATAAACAGACTATTGGATATTCAGTCGCTATGGAGCGTTTCTCAGGCGCAAGCAGCGTGTTGTGTGAATCTGCCACTGTAGCACGTGAAATATTTCGCAACATTCGATGTTTTCGCCACTTGTATCATGCTCTCAGCTTTTCTTTCATTCGAGCCAAAAGGTTTGAAGAGGATAAAAACCAAAATCCGAACTCATTCATGAGATGCAATATAAGTTGTTGTTTTTAAAATATTTAGAACACCTCGGTTCAATCGAATGCTTATATTTTTGTATTATATGCTGTCCGTTTTAAACATATTTTCCGTATAAAATTTTTAGTGACTATCGGGACAACGATCACCATTGACGAACACCTCCTACAGTTTTTACAGTAAAGTAATATGAACTCATATTTTTGGTAACCTAAACGCTCTTCAATTTAAAATTACAAAATTCAATGCTCTTGAAATCTATTTTCGGCATAAACAAACCATTATGCCTTAACTCACGAAGCAGTGTTTTCTCGAAATCCGTTATGTGCTTACAGTTATTACATCATAGTTCATGCTAGGTAGTGAATAGGATTTCCATCACGTTGAAAATATTCCGGAATCATCATACAATTTATGTTCATATCACTTATTATATATTACTTTCTTGTGGAAACGATGACCAACGAAATCATCATCAGCGAGGAGGCCCATTTTTGTAGAAGCGGTTTGGGACGACGTTAACCCACTAAAGCAACAACAAATCAGTTTGATGGCAATTTTAGGCCGGCGCCACCATCCGCCCAGTCTTCTTCGATCAATGAATCGTCGATAACCAATTTCTTTTTTGATAAATTTGGACGATATTAATTTAAACGCCCAGCAAGGCGACGCTACGTCTCGCATAGCTGATGCGAAAATTTGATCACTTTGGACTTTTAACTGCGATATCATATTCAAAAACACCAATATCCAGTTTGTTTGTGAATCTACATTCATTGAACTAAACCACAAAACTCGACAGATATAGAGAATTAAGACAAATGACAAATGAGGATAAAATGGAGATATCAAAAATAATCATTTCATTTTACCAAGATGTTGTAAATATTTTAATTAATTTTAAAGGATAATCGATATTTTGCAACATTTGAAGTAATTTTTCTATAATTTGTTCTTAATGGACATGGAAAATTTTTTATCAATTAATTGAATGGATCGACAGATAATCAATAAAAACGAAATTCATCAACAAAACGTTGAATTAACTATATTTTGAAAAGAAATAAATTTTGTAAAACTATTTAAATTGCAGTTTTTTCTAACTGCTCGACCATAGACAAACTATGAGCACTCAAGTTTTAGCCAGTTTCAGTTTTTATAATTAGTGCTCCCAAGTTGACATTTTCTCAATTTGTAGAAGCAAAACCACTTATAAAATGTAAGTGTGAGGACAACCGGTTTTGTTAATAAAAATACATATTCAGAAATAAAATAAAAGGTTGGTCTCCTGAATGTACCTTCGATAATAAATTTCATTGACATTTTGGTCTGCGATAACCATCCGTGCAGAAGGATTCCGAGCAGATTAGATAAATCCTAGGACGCATTTATATGTATGCAATGGTATGATATGGCCCTTTAGCAAATCGGTCAACTTCCAACGTATATTGCATTCAGTTAAGTGTTGAGAAAAACAAAAATGTCCGTTTTCCGTTTTATGAGTTTAGTGTTTGAACGGACAAATTTTTACTACTTGATACATTTCCCCAATTGCGACATCTGCGATTCATAGAGTTATAAAGGTGATAAATAATCATCGTTAGATGAGTCTTATACATGATACGTCAACCTAGCACGTTTGTCAGGTTAGTATTTCTTTTTTCTAGAATTTGGCAATAACAACGCTCACAATTTGGTTGGTCCTTTAAAAACATATGTGAGTTGATGAGGCTCTTTACCGTGTCTGTCAACTGGTTGCAGGATAAAATTGCTCAGAAATTTTTGGAGAAGCCCATTCTTCAATCTTCATATGGGCATTTTTAATAATTAGAAATAATTGTGTGTAGCGTAAATATATTCCTTATCATTGTAGAAACTTTCGCCGATTTAAGCCTCAGTCCGCCCGCACTTCTATTGAAAGCGCGTCAGAGTTTGAACGGCTCGAGCTTAGGGGATAAAATAAGCGACTTATGTTTGTATGAAGTGGATACCAACCGAAAATATCCATTAACTTGGCATTACACCAACAATGAGAAGGGAGGATTAGTTTCGCATTCTGGTTATTTGCGAGCATATAATTGCAAAACATTGCGAGTTTAATTTTATCTTTCGAGTTCCAATTTGGAGATATATTTTTAGAAACAGGTTAAAGCAAACCTCTAGGTATAGTTCCAGAAGCAAGCTAAAACAAATACAGTTTACAAAGGTGTTTCTTTGCAAATGATCACTTTTATGTTAACTTGGGATAGCGTATAGAAAGAAGAAATCTGTAATCTCACATAAGAAATCTGTAATATCAGAAGAAATTAGGAAATATAGTTTTAGACCGTGAGAACTCATACACTTTATTTATGATGATGACGAATTTCCTCTTGGAAAAATCGGATGAAACTTCTACTAACAATGGAAACAGAGCACTTCGAACATACCCGTTTTCATGGCAATGAATGGATTTATCCTTCACGTTAATGAGGACCTCAAATGTAACAAATGGGATTTTCCAGTTTTTTCAATAATTTTGCCATTTGTTCGTTAACTAAAAACAATTTCCGATGGCTTGTATACACTTTTAAAAGTATACACTTTTAATGTATACACTTTTTAAAGGACCACCCTAATTCTAAAAGTGGTTAATGGGAAATACGAGAAAAATTTTCTTGAAAATCAAAATAATCGATATGTTAGTACGACCATATTATGAGACGCAACACAGGGTGTGAGAACATAAAACTAAGCTTCAACATTGTCACACTTTTGTCGATTGCTTCATTTTACGACTGTTGATTTTTTGGGGTCTCAGACGAGTCCTTAAAGCTATGACGAATGGAGTTGTAAACTTAATGTAAGCTGTGCTATGGTCGGAAGCATAAAACGCATTTGGTCAAATAATGATTTTTAAGCAATTAGAGAGATTTCTTTCAAAATAGTTTGCTACTTAATTTAAAATTATTATGCATAAGGCCGTAGTTTAAAACGATTCACTTATTACGTACATTTCAAATAAGAATTAAAATTTGTCATTAAATTGATCGTAAAATAATATTTATATCACCTTCCAAAGGAATGACGGTATATATAATTTGAAAAGGCAATTAATGTAACATCCAGAAGGAAGCGTTTGAAGCACCAAGTATCTTTTCACCAAACGCGTTTCATGGCCCTTCCAGTCGGTTGAGCGGCGTTCATCTGTCTGGCTGGCTGGCTGGTAAACACAAATTGACTGGTTTTCCGAAATTCACTTATTACATTACTTTATAATTTTCTGTAAAATTGAAGAAAAATAAGTCGAGTAATTGCAGATGGGGTACCACGTTCCGTGCTTACATTTTTGGCAATTATGTGAATACGTAATTTACCACATCCCTTCTGGTATCATTCATGCCTTGGTTGCAGCTTCTGGCTGAAATTCCTTAACTGGTTTATTGTATAAAAAAACATTTCTAATTTAAATAACCCATCCATAAAATTGATGATTTACTGCAATAAGAAAATGCACCACACGATTTAAAATGTCTAATCTAAACTTATTATTTTGATTTGTAATTTCTTACAAAATATCTCAAACAACTTAAGTTTTGAAAATGTAACTTAAAGCATTATATTTAGTACGGCAGAATCCTTTTATCGGTTTATGTTTGGAAACATTTTCCCAAAATTCTTATGCAAGTAAAGCAATGTGATATGTCAAATTCAAAACTTCAATTATAACTATAAGAGCTTTTATGATTTAGGACGACTTTTGTAAGTAAAATCCATGGAATTTATTTTATTACTTTTCCTGATTTCACCATTTCCTGTTCTCTGTTAGCTACAGGTTTTATGCCGCACATATACCAACCCATTCATTACACATTTTAGAATTGTGATTGAAGTAAGTTTTGGACGTTTATTTATATGAAATGTAATCCCTATTTTCTTAGTAGTAATAAAACAAATGTTTTTTTTTTTTTTTAGTTAAGCACATTTTTTCCATGCTGCTTTCATTCTGTTTTGTTGCTTTTTGATTTTTGTTGTCTACGCATACGTAAACAATATAGCAGAACTCTCATGGAATCAAGAAACACTTGGGGATTTTAGTGTTAGCCGATGAAATCCGGCTATAATATGGCAGTATTGTTATTTGATGTTAAATGACAGCACTTGTATGGAAACATGAAATAGAGAACCCTGTATGCATTTTGTTACGATATGACAACAATTGATTAATTGACATTCAAACAGCTTTTACAATCACAACGATTTGAATGACTTAATATTTGTTATAGCGAATCCCCGATCCCAAGTTTAATTATCAGATAACGTATAAAGCATTTACTTTACTACATATTTGTACTTTTGTTTTGTACCATTGAAATATCTCAGAAGCTAATGAGCAAATTTAGTGCTTAAGATTAATAATTGGGTGATAAAGGATACATTTTATAAAATGTAGGTTTCATTCGGTACATTATTGCAAAATCACACTGTTGCTTATTCTTAAACAAACTTGCAGTTTTTTTTTCTTTATATTCCACAATAGTGGCTTTGATGAAAAGGTCGGAGAGAGTCAGGCATTTTTGTGATTTAGGTTAGAAAATCAAAGGCATATATATATATATATACTCGTACGCAGTACACATTGCCTTTTGCCAAATGTGTTTCATAACTTTTAAAGTCGATTTATTGGTGCTCGTCAGAGCCTAATCTTTTGTCAGATCGTAGTCAAAGATTGTAAATGCATTTTATCGACCCACACCTCGTGGTACATTCTATGCGAATTTATCGAATTTCAAAAATTCTGGTTTTACCCTGTAATTCCACATTCGTAGCCTGGATTAAGTTATATTTTTGTCCATTGCATTGTATATAATACATGGCACAATTAAAAAGAAATCGATTGACTAACCACAAATGGCCCATGTAGACCATATATTCTAAGGCATCTCTTACATGGTTGTGCTAAATTGGTCAAATATGGTACATGCTAAGCGTTTGCCACAGTGAAGTCTCACTATGATAATGGACTGCATTGTCACACCATTTCTGGAACCTCCTAAACAAATTAGCCAATTTTCTGAAATTGAATCTTTTCTCAGTAATTTCTAATTGGCATTTTTTTGTTCAATGTATTGATGTAAAATTACAAGAAAAAAATTGAGCAAGTAACCGTGACCCTACTGGTATCTCCTACACAAATTTCCATATTAATCTATGTGTTCTTAGCATCATATCTTTCTGGAAGTTGAAATGAATTCAGCCAAATTTCTCACACGTTATGCGTTTGGTGAAGTAAGTTTTGGGAATGAAAATGGTCGAATCAATCCCTAATTCGTAAACTGGAGCTACTTAAATGTGTGGCAATTACATTGCATTAAAATGCTTCGAAAAATGTGAAAAATCTACTTGTATCTTCAATACAACTTACATAATTTTACCACTTTTTTCCACCAAATTCATATATTTCATTCAATTGCACTAAATTCGGTATAATTTAGGAGGCACCAAATGCCCATTCTGGCACCCCTCACACTTTTGTAACAACGCGAAATGATGCTGGGTGAAGGTATACCCGTATGTACTCGTAAGTCAGTTCACCTGACTATAATTTCTGTAATAGTCATGTTTATACATTTGTTCTGAATCGCATCTAAGCCAGTGCAACCGCCCATAGAAGTCTCACATTCAACATCCATATCTAATGAATTATTAGAACCACAAAGATGAAATTCTATACATAATCTACTGGCACAGGAGAAAATATGTTCGAGCAAAAAGCGGACTGTGGCTGCCAAAGTAACTGACTGAATGCCTCAAAAGTTTAACAGCGTTTTATATTAAGAGTGTTTAAAGTAGCATAGCACCGCCTAAACTACACACACTTTTAAACGGCCATATCATATCTCAAACGGTGCAGCATCCTCCGTAAATAATTACCATAGTTACCATCAATTTTAAAGAATTTGGCCATTTCATCCCGGTACCTCCTATACAAATCGACCGATTTGTCGAAATTCAATTTTCCGCTTTCATCGACAGAATGATCATGCCTCTCTGGTACCTCCCATAAAAATGGTCTTTGTTGACGTACAAATTTACAGATTCGAATCTTTTATCCAATTGTATTATATTCAGTATAATTGAGCTCGCATGAGCATGTGAATGAAAATAAATTGCATTACCGCATCCCTTGGGGTAGCACATATACAGATAGATTTGCTGATTTAGCAGAAATAGGTAGCCCTTCTACATTTTATTGTGCTTTAACTCAGACTATTTTGTGCGACACAAAAGGATATTTAGGGAAGGTATAAGTATATGTAAGTCAATAAATCAGTTCACCTGACAGACATTTCTGTACTGGTTCTAATATCGAGTGATCTGATCATAAGCTTAATCCCTATGATTGAGTGAACCAGTTAAATTTCAGTCATGAGCCTCGGTCGGGACCGGTTCGGTGGCTAAAGTAGTCTTGCCACAAGCGTAGCCCCAAATATATCTTTAACTCTTCTGCTTTGGTCTCCACGATTTCAAAATACTCCAACTTGTGAAAATGTGGTCGGATTTAATCCGAATGTAATATCCTAAGAGGGCATTAATATAAGCTTATTACGAATATCAAACTGTGGTGCAGTGTATTAAGTTTTAAAACCAAACCCAATATCAATTTGCGGAGTTCTATGACAAGATTAAAATGAATACGTTATTCAAGCGATTTGTTTTATTTTCCACTAGAATACCAAAATCCCAAATATATGAAATATATATGAAACTTATGCATAAGTTTCATGAAAAGACTTGATTGTAACATTATGATTTTGTTCACTTTTACGCCCAGCTTTTCCAATATTTAGCAAATTAGTATTAATAACTGAATAGCTATTTTGTAACTGAATTTTTTTTAGTACTCTGGGGATATACGAGTATTGTGAGTAGTGTAATCAGATATTCGACTCTTCAGGAAAATTTCTTTTGGAATTATTTAAAAAAATCACCCTTTCCGAATATATGTGTTTCGATTTTCCGAACAAGTAAACCGTTTTCGTTCGCCTTTCCTCGATGCAGCAAAGTTAAAAGAAAAAAATATGTTTTTCTGAAAAAGTGTCTGTTGTTAAAACGGTATTTTAAAGCTTTTAAGATTTACAAGGATTTAATTCATTTAGACAATCTAAACAAAAAGGAAGACATGAAGAAGCATAAATAGCTGATTTATATTGCCAATAGAGTGCAATATCGCATTTGAAATGATATTGATAATGTGTGCTGGGTTCAGAATCTTCACAAATTAAAAGCGCACGGATACGTTATTCTCTTTGCAAAATTATGTTTCCACTATGTTTCCACTAAATTGTTCTTTAAAAGTTATTCCTCCTTCGCTTTCAGAATATAGTTTGTTTAAACTGTCATGTAAAGATGTCATTCATTTACCGCCCGTTGTAAACACGATTATTTTTAAGGAAAAGTTTGATTCAAATAGAACGGCAGCACCAAGATGGGCGTCAAGATGAAAAAGTTGACAAAAAATCCATATCCCGGAAACTGACTGTCCAATTATGAAAATGATATTTTTAAGGATTCTAAAGAGGATTGAACAACAACTTCACACAGTACTAAAATTATTTAAATTTCCGCAAAATAAAAACATTGCCAAAACAACTAAAATTTATACTTTTATATTTCAACAACGTGACCAAAAAGTAGAATATTCTAATAACCTGAAGTATCATTTCCGAAATATTATTGTAATTTGATTTTGTCAACTATTTTACTGCAGCGATTTATTAGAAATTTGTTGATGTTGATGTTCGACGTTGGGCTTCAGGTGGAGGCCAAAAAATTAAGGTGATCTAGCGTTTACATACCCCCTTTCGAGTTATATAGACATTCGCGATTTAGCGGAAATGTTTAGAAAATTAAGAGCTGTACTTTAACTGCAGCTGTACTTGTTATATACATTCATTTTAATTTCGGCAGTAAGATTGTGGATATATTTTAGAGCGACGGGAATGCAGTATCCGTTTTTATACTTTCACAAGGAGAGAGAGAGGATCATTTACAAGAAAATTTATTTCCATTATATTACTGATCACTGTGTCATTACACAGTGAGTGATATTTTCCACTATTCCACTACTTGTTTTCATTAAAAGCAGATTTCACCGTAAATTTTGCTTAAAAAAATTATTTTCATTGTCAGGGGAATTTACTCAGAACCAGGGTTTTGGGTGCAAAACGTCACTCAAGATGTAAGGAAACGGTTGTGTGTAATATTAAACTAAAAGTTTTCACGTGAAGGAAGTTAGTACCCAGCTTCACCAATTGATTAAAATCCGTGTATGCGTATTAAACTGAATGTCTGCATGTTTATATGTTGTATATTTGTTCCGAATTGCCGCCTAAATCAAGGGATCGATTGCTATGAAATTTTCACAGTACATTTATGTTCCTTAGGAAAAAATCATGCTCTACATTTGACATGATTGATAGAAAAGGTTTGATACATATGCTGTACACATTAAATCCCTTTATTGCAGCCGAAGTACATGACCAATCAATCACAAAAATTTCGTATGATATGATAAATCAAAAGTTCGAAAAGGGCGTGACACTGCTTGGAAAAACATTTACTACTGATATGGACATATATATGTCCATCGTAATGGAAATAGTCGTATCATTGTCCTATTAATCCAGATACTATTTTCTGTATGAATTTAGATATTGACACAGCGTTACTGTTATAAAGAAGGTTTTTTATTTCACTTTTATAGACAGTGTTGCAGCGCATGTCTGGTTTACTTATATTTATGAACCAAAGAGTAAGCAGGATTGTGCTTACTGGATTTCTAGAAACGTTAAAATTGTTAAAGGCATTATTAAGTTTAACCCTTCGAGCAAGTGTTATTTGTATGGGAGGTGACGGAAAGGACATGATTCAAGGGTAGACTTTTTCAAATCTTAGCAACCATCACAGAGCGATACACTCGGGAAAAATTGAGGTTACTGTGATTAGGAGTTACGGGTGGAAAACGGAATTTCGGTATCGGAATTGTTAGTTATCAGTAGGGGATGCATGCTGTTAGTTTTCATTCTCAGGACATCATTGTGCATAACATTTAATTTTATGAATATTTTGGATTCAATTGTTCATTTGTATGTGAGGTACCAGAAGAGATCGACTTTTTCATTTCTTCAAATTTCACCAATCATTGTAGAATAGTATAATAGACAAAAATCTGGGATATTTCAGAAGGAATGGTGCGACATAGCACATTTACAATCCTCGACTATGATCTGGAAAAATATTAGGTTGTGTCATATATTAAAAAATACATTTACGTCAGTTGTTATGTCTACCAACCAGACGGGCAAAAGATTCTTCGTGCTGTAAACGCTTCTTGTTGGGTGTTATATTTCTGTCATATCAAATGATATACACTTTCATTTCTTCAGGAAAACGTTTATTAAAAACATGCAAAACATTTCAGTTGAAAGCTACAAATCGTTTACACAAAAGCTACAGTTCTCAAATGCAACAATAACATATTTGTACATGTTGAACCAGAATAAAGATAAACGTGAAATAATTTCGTTCTAATTGAAGTGCATGGAATGTGGATTGGCCCACGTCAAATGCGCAGTCCGTTCGATGAAGTACCTGTGGCATGCATTGCACACAAAATGAATTATTGTTATCTGTGCAAGACCGAATAAGTGCGAAAAAGAAAAATAAACACAATAATGAATTCTGCACAGAAAAAAATGTAAATTACAAAATAAATATATTCCGGTCCCCCCTCTTTTGCATTTTTCAGGTTTGCTTTACACTTCAGAAATGTGGCCGTGGAGTGGAGGAAGGCGGGATGACAGCGAAAAATCAGTTTGTTGCAAAAATTGTTATATTCGTTCCTTGTTATTCCTGCAGATAATTTCTATTCTTCTAATTGTGGCAAATTTATACATGATGGTAAATACAATTTAATATTAGAACAAATTAGCATTATACGATTAATAATTTCGATTCAATCTCGACTCACACAATTTGTTCCCAATGAATTTAAAATTATCTGCTCTTAGCGGTTGGAAGAAAAAATTATTAATTCATTCGCAAGCTTATTATTTCAAAGCCTAACCAGAAACCTGAAGTAATGGATGTCACTTGATATAACATCCAGAAGAAAGTGTTTAAAATGATACATGACATTTTTGACCAAATACGTTTTATGATTTTCTAACTTGATTGAGCGATGTCTGCCTGTCTGAGGGGTTACCTGGTTCGCTGACAGATATGATAACTGTCGTACAACTTTATGAATTCTCCCAAACTTTAGCGCAGGCAAATGTTTTGCTAAATTGTAGCCGTGGATTGCCAATGTGCTAAGCTGGTCCATGAAAATGGACAAATTTATTGATTTGTAGAAATCTACTTTTTTCAATGTGAATGTATGTGTATTGAACTGTGATGCTTGCTAGTGTTTGGAAATAACGACGGAATAATCACTCCCTTTTTGATATCTCCCATACAAATTATCTAATTTAACTCACGTATTCTCAGGTTCGCATTTGGTTTTAGTTGCACTATATTCACTATAGTTCGGCGCGCATTAGGCGCTTACGCGACTAATTAAAATATGTTTGTTTGTTTTGTGACTGTTGGTGAAGGAAGATTTTCAATAAAAGCAAACGAAATTAATACTTATTTAAATATTTATTAATATTAACTACGGGTTGTCCATTTAGTGGGTTTAAAACCGCTGATCTAGCAAAGCTGTCAGCTGTTGAATACCTGTCATCTGAAGTGTTGTTTATTTAGTGAAAGCTTTGCCATTTACGAGAATGGATCGTTTAACATCCGAAGAACGCAAAAAAGCAGAAGTGGTGATTCAAACGTGGTCACTTTTCGCGCATTACGGGGTGGTTATGGTCGCAATAATCGATCTACAGTGCATGGAATTGACAAGAATATAAGGAAATTTGAAGAGACTGGAGGCAGTCAATGTACGCATTGCCGAAAATATCGCTTCTGTTAATGAAAGTGGTCATATGATAACTGACTTTCTTGGCCTGCAATTGAAGATTACGAACTGGACGATATGTGGTTTTAACAAGACGGTGCCACGAGCCACACAATACGACCGATTTTGGCTTTATTGCATGAAAAGTTTTGAGAAAGCGTGACGTTTAGGCAACGTCAATTGGCCATTAAGATCGTGCGATTTGACGACGTTAGACTTTTTTGTGGAGCTACGTCAAAGACCGTTGGAGCATTTGAAAACCGAGTTTGTTTATCAAGTTATCGTCGAGATACCGCGCAAAATGTGCGAGAAAGTGGTCGAAAACTACCTCAAAAGGATCCACTGCCGCAACCAATCCAGAGGCGGTAGTTTAAATGACATTGTATTTCATACACAATGGCAAGGCCCAAGCATTATAATGAAATAAAAGTTTCATCGAAATCGTCACTTTATGTGTGTTTTATTTAACTTTACTTTTGAAAACGAAATATGGATAACCCGATACTATTAATACTTGTATGCATACATGGTGAATAGAAAATAAGATAAAATGATAAATAAGGTGCTAACTATCCCTAAGTTTTTCGGTAACTGAGCTACATCTCTTCTTCACCACACTAAGTCCTAACAGTGTAGCAAAAGAATCATCCTTCCAATGGAGTTTTGGTAGCCCTCTTTCGCGCCACACATAGATTTTGATTCGAAGTTTCTTCATGTTGTAGTGTTGCAGTCCATAAAGTTTTTATATTCTTTTCTTGTTGTTTAGAAGAGAGAATTTGCAATTAATAAAATATACGCCTTTATTATAAGATCTAAGAAGCCTGCCAAATATGAAATCGAAAAAAGGATTATTTGGTGGAAACTGTACTAGTCTTTTTGACGTTTCGTTTATAAAACGAAACAAAAAACGAATCGAAAAATGTTTGGCGAAAGTTTGCATCTAAGTCTAAATTTCTGGTAGAAGAGGCGAAAACATTTTCAAAATTTGTTTGAACTGATAAAAATTTGAGAACTTGTCCTTGACGCACAAATAAAATCGAAAAGAACTTTTGCGTAATTTCGAAATATAGATTTTTTTATACATGAGAGACGCAAAAATTCAGAAAACGAAAAAAAGTCATGTTTTTTTTATTATTCTGGTATTTAACACAAAAAACTTGAGTGAAAATTTCAGCATATCCAGCTGGCATACGGCTTTTCTTGAAGGGTAGTAGTCGTCAATATTGCAATTTTGCTCATAATCATCTCCGAATGTATGATGAAGAGATCGCCCAATAGCTTGCCGCCTCATCCAATGTTTAATTTAGAGTAGAATCATACCATACCAATCGAACGGTCGAAGGCAGCCTTTTAGTTGACAAAATGGTGGTGTGTGTCTATCTACTTTTGTATAGTATTCCGCAGGACTTGTCACAGTGTAAATACCGAGCCAGTTGTGGATATATTAGACCAAAACCACATTGATAAGGCCCAGTCAGGTCAGTTAGAATAGACTTTCACTCTCCACGTAAGATTGATACCAAGAATGTTGGGTTGCCTTTTTGATCACAGAACATAATTTCAATCGTCTGACATACATTCATTGAGTCAAATCGTGCAGCTACTGCTATACTGATTGCCAGCTCATGGCCACCGTTCATAAATGGCTTGAAGCCAAATCATCAGCACCTGCAAGTTTTTCGTTCTTGAGTGGTATGCCGTTACTTTGATCTGGCTTTGAACCGGTGCAAGGTAACCTCTGCAGTCGTCTATATTTGGATTGATTTTATTACTTGTGCTGCCTTGCCGAGTTAGAACTACAGAACTTGTGGCCAGATTTCCATCGTTCTCCTGTTTCTGTTTCATAATAAATAATAAAACGGAACCCGCAAACGTTATAAAGACCATGATAAATATAAAGCAGACATCACCTCCATCCAGGAAATGCGGCGGAGAGGACAAAGATGCATTCGCCGAAAAAACTGTTATATCTACTATAGCTGCCATGCAGAAAGGCATGAATTCGGATATGGATTTGATGTGGGAAAGAGACTTAGACACCTTGTCTCCTGGTTCCTGGTTTCAAGTGGCCGTACAGCCACTACCTGCATCAAGGTGAAATATTCTGTGTACATGACCAAAGATACATTCAACCAGTGCGTAGAAGAAGCATATAACCGCTGATCTAGCTAAAGTAGGCAGGGAAGATGTTCTTAGTCCAATAGTCGGAAAATTCAATCTACACAGCAACACCTATGAAAACGGATTCAGACTGGTCTCTTTCGCTGCAGCACATAATGTGACAGTAAGTGGAATCAGATTGTCTCATAAAGACGTCCATAAGGCGAAGTGGCAATCCCCTGATCATGCGGTAATAGGTGGAAGTGTACGAAACTAAATCGATGTGCCTGACGCGCTGTGGCAACATATTACGCATTCTATGGCAATTGCTGCAAAAATCGTACTTGGGCAAACCAAGAACTGACGAAACATTCACACTACGGCAAATTCTGGAAAAAACAGATCGACACGTACCAAAAGCCGTATGTTACTCGCGTATGCTGACGATAAACACATTATTGGCAGAACACTGCGGGATGTTACTACATCTCTGTCAAGCATTGAGAAGGAGTCAGCAAAAACGTGTCTGGTGGTAAGCGAGGACAAAACAAAGTTATTTGTTTCAACAAGCAAAGAGTCCGCGCTGTATGAACGTTAGCAATTATAATTTTTGAATGATGTATGAATTAATCTGCCTCTGATTAGCTAAAAACAAAATAAATGATGTCAACAAGGAGACAGAGAAGAGAGTTTTGCTTGCTTGCAGATTCTACTATGCAAGGCTAAGCAAACGATTCAACGATATAGCCTTCTCGAGTCATACAACTGAGCAGAGTTCTGAGTTGTGACAAGAACAGATAAATCACTGCTGGGAGTCTTCCGCAAAATATATAGGTATACAAATATCATCGTTAACGGAGAGTATCGGCGTAGCATGAACAATGACTTGTATGAGCTACACTCGTATGTTAACATTGACATGGTCCAGCGCATCAGTATACAGTGATTAGGTCATGTTGAATGACCAAGTTTTTGAAGTACTATTGAAACTTGGTGTGACTAATTACAGAAGAAGCGCAGAAGACCGAAGAGCTTGGAATTATTTTCTTCGTGCGGCGTATAATAGATAAGGATATTTGTTCTAGTCACCACCTAAGAATAAGAAGAAAATGCGTTCCGTCTTCCTGTTCCTTTCCTTAAAGCGTTTCCTCAACGCATGCTTTGCAATAGGTTCCGTATGTAGCATCCTTTCCCTCAGGAGCACTGTGACATTCCTTATTGTGCCAGTGCTTGTCTAACATCAAGTTTTCATATTCAAATACGATTTGCGCACAGTTACGACCAAATGTTTAATATGTCACCATTGGGTTCATAAATTTTTGGATTTTGGGATAATAATTGTGATTAACTTAAACTTATGCAGCATAGTGACGTATAATCATGCCTTTTTCCAAGGCAATGACGGTATATGACATTATTTCATACGGCAGAAACGTAAAACCCAACAGGAGGCATTCAAAGTAACAAGTATCTTTTGACAAAGTATTTTTCCATAAATGTCGTAGATCTGTTTGGAATTTTTTGAAATCTGTCACAGCCTGATATTTTGCCGGATTGTAATCGATGATGGTTACTGAGTCCGATTTGCTGAAACTAATTTTTTTCCATTAGCACTTTATTTGTTGACAGCAGTACCCGTACTTTTTGTTTAATGTATAGCCTGGTAATGAAAAGTGAAATTTCATTTTTGAATTTTGATTCATTATACATTCATTACACATTATATATATACGATCTTTGAATCAGTTATACAAAATTCAGCCAAATTTTTCACGAATCATGACTTTTATAAACTTTGTAGTGAGAATAAAAATCGATGGCATCGTCCCACCAAATGACCGCTGCATAATTCCATATATTCCTAGTTTCATATCTCTCATTCAATTATTCAAAATGCAGTTAAATTTGGTACACGCTAGGCGTTTATGAAAGAAAATGGTCTGCATTACAGCACACCTTCTGCTATCTAACATACAAATTATTGGATTTTGCGAGAAAAGTTTAATATTTTCTTGGTAATTTTTAACTAGAAGGCTGGAGCAGCTAAGATTTTTGTCAGTTGAGTTGACTGATAATTCACTGTAAAATTCATCGCCGTGGTACCTCCAATTTGGCGGACATCTCTTGGTGAAATAAATTCTGAGAATGAAAATGCAAGGCATCGCTATAGGTCTTCTGATGTCTCTTTCAAATTGACCGATTTATGGAATTACAAATTACCTGAATTAACCAGTACATGTGTAGACTCACATCTATAATTCAATATTAGAGTATTCTGCATGACATAGCACGCACCAAATGTTTAGTAAACTTAGTTCTGTGATATATATAAACCTTCCAGTTTAACAGAAAACAGAAGTCCCCTACATTTCCTAAAAGGAGTACTTCAGAAAGTTAAAATTTTGCTCCTTTTACTGTGACTTCAGTCTGAATATTGCTTGAGAAGAACCTTCAGCTTTGGCACGCCCTTCTTGTGCCCTTCGCACTTGTGTATCCTGTAAGTCAGAAAATTTAATATCGGAAAATCAGCCAACCAAATACATGGATATCGCTCAGTCAACCTAAGAAGTCCTGAAACACATTTTGTTAAAAGATAGTTGGTGGTATATTAAACACTTCCTTCTACGTGTTACATTTTTGGTCATATCGAACGATATATACCTTCGTTCCTTCTGTTGAATGCGTCCCACATTATTACCATAATATGCAACATTTGTAAAAATGTATGTATTACAATTCATTCCGCTTGGAGATCAGCTTATGTAAAATATCTAAAAATGTTCTAAACAGGAACAAAGATTTTAAACATTTCCTTCATATCATACTCAAGCTATGTTCGTGGAAATCGGGAGGATATTTTTGCAGTTGCCCAATAAATTACCATTCGACTTGGTCCTAACATATATTAAGGTGACCGTCAATGTCAAAGTAATTACCAAATTAATCATAATTCATAAAGCAACGAATTTCACAGCTACAGCGTAAATATCGCAGTGCTAACCACTGAATTTAATTAGCATAAGCTGATATGAGATTTTTATCTCTGGCATTTGGCATCTTCAGCCATGTAAACAAAAGCAAGAAAAATACCGCAGACACATTTGCGCATTGTTTGGTCTAAGAGTGACATAACCAGCTTCGGAATTTTGGTCAGCGCCGCTTTTCCTCTCCCAGCATTCATCGACGACACACATTCTTTTCCATTCGATAACCAAATGAAATCTCGAAACTCAATGATACCACACACCCATATATATGTATTCCATGCGAATGAGTACGTCTGTCCGTCCGCAGCTCACGTATACAGATATACGAGTACAAGTCCAAAATTCAGAACTTGTACCCTCACATAACACATGCTCCACAAAATAGGAGTATGAACATATGTAAGCCAAATTGCTGTACAATGGATGCGATCGTTTATGGTCAGTTCCAAATGACGAACTTGCATTACTTTGAAGACAAACACAACAATCTAGCAGATACAAGTTGGGGCAAACAATAACAACTTTTATGTTTGCAGGAAAAAAAACGGGGAGAACTCGTGCTGATCGATTGAAGTGGAATGTTGGTGTACTAAAATTATCGCCGTCGTCATTGGTTGTTAGTTAAACGACTTTATTGTAAAGTAGCAAAACAATGCACAAGTAATATAAACGTACTCTTACACACACACACAGCTTTGAACTGCTATATATAATATACATATGTGTGGCACATTGTTGGAATTTGGTGACAAACAAAGACAGTACATGTATGTGTATTAAATTGTTATAAATACAGTAGTGGTCATAGGTATGCAACTAACTAATGATGTTTTTCCAAAATAATAAATTCCTTAGAGCATGGATGTCATAGTTCATTGCATCAATATACGATTATATTCATGTATTACTGCTGATGTCGAATCGTACTTTTTGCTTACTTAAATAATCACAAAGATATTAAAAGAGATAATCAAGGAGATATTAAATAAGGAATAAAAGTACCAATAAGGTTGGAATAACTTTTCGATTAATAAATACATAACTTTTTCCCCCACTTTGGTGGTGACTATGTTAGACATTTTGTATCTGTTTTGCGCAGCTTACAGAGAAGTATATATCTCTCTGATTTTCTGCGAGCCTTCCCCTACTCGCCATAGCAAGTTTTGGCAGTGTATCTTTAAATCGCTCATCAATTTCATCATTGAAAACTTTTTGCGCTGGTGAATTTTGCGCCATATTTTGCTAGACGTTTTTCTCTCGAATACTTTAAGAATGGACTCATCTAATTGTGCCACAGACAAGCATTGTACGGCACACAATAAGATAGTTATGCCAAGAGTTTGATGAAGCTGAGTTTTTTTCTCCGATGGCTGGGTTATATCAGTAAATCGTTTACCCCCGGGTAGCACCTGTTCGCAAGTAATAGCCTTACTATAATTTCTAGCCTGACACCATTCGTTTTATTGACAATGGAGCCAAGGTAGAGGGAAGCTTTAACCACTTTTTCTTCTTCAAAACAAATAATTTGGTTTTGATGTCGAATTTTGCCAGGCCCATTTTTGTTAACCCCTCTCCAGAGCCTGAGAAGGCTGAAGTACCAACTCGTAATTTTTTCCAATGATATCCATATCATCAGCATTCGCAAGGAACATGAGGCTGTATTGGTGATGATACTGGGCGCGTTTAATGCGGCTTTTCGTATAGTTATCATTAAGAAAATTTTAAAAAGGCCGAAATATAAGTTTTGGACCTGTCTAAATTCTTATTTAGTGTGAAATGGCTCAGAAGAATTTTTCCCTTTTTTTACATAAGATTTTCTGTTGGCCACTGCCATCTTACAACGACTTATATATTTCAAGTTCGAATTTTTGCGAAATCGAAACTGCTTGGTAAATTGTGCAGAGTTCTGGATGCTTCCAAATAAATAAGTCAGAGAGCCTAAATATCTCAAAGTAATCCATTGTGAATATTACGAATATTCATATACAGACATTATTTGCGTGTCTGATAAAAAACACAATGCAGTTTAGTACCTAGAATGCAAATACTGTAATGGGCATATGGATGAATAATTTAAGTATTGTCGAACATAGTAATAATGCATGTAGATACAAAATATTATATTCCTCTAAAAATTTGCGTTCACAAACATGAGTACAATAATCGAACAGGTGTAAAGTTGAACTAGTGCCAAAAGTTCGGGCGAAAGTTACGTACCTACCACCATGAATTGCGGTAGGTGAATTGTATTTCGAATGATATATCGTAGTTTCAATGTAACACGAAAACGCCCTCTTCTCATTCATAACATATCGACGCAGCTCATTTTTCCATTTTTCTTGTAAACGCTTTTCTTCCAAGTTTTTTCATACTGCGACATCTTCCGTTCGTTGTGTAGGGGATTACATATTGAAGTGGACTCCTTCTCTGACATAACATAACAACTTCTCCTATTTTTGCAGTGAAAACCTATTTTTTAGTTTTTTTCAATGACCACACCCACAAACAGGATGGGCACATACATATCCTATTTGTAATTTTCTCCTTGCAGGAGCTCACATGCCTCACCAGTTACATTTACAAAAACGCCTTCTTCTCCCGCAGTATATCGATTTCGCCCGTCCTTCTCTCTTATTCACTCTTATTTTATAGTCTGCCCGATGCCCATAATTAGGGATGTCTCTTAAAAATGGTAGTAATTTACCATAAAGCGATGTAGATTAATGAGCAAATGATAAAATTGTTGCAAAACGATACAAATGAATATTATTCTACAACAATGTTCAGCCGCTATAATGAAATTTTTTTCCGTACTGGAACAATTTCGCCTACTTCTAACATCTGAAATTCTTACCATTATAGTATGTGAGTGTAATTTCTCTAAGTGTATATTCTAGAAAGATCATCAAAACCGCTCCCAGAATATTCAAGCATGATATATGTAATCTCTTTCCCTCTTTATCTGTGGGTGGGACTTCTCTAGAATAATGGTTACGACAGTAAGTTATGTTTGTTCCTCTCACTCCCATTACATAGTCTATTGTTATCTCCTTTTCACCTGTTATGTAAATAAGAGCATTCTAGAATTAAGTCTATGATGAACAACACTATTCTGTAAATATGTTCGTCTTTGTTGCACCCATTATGTAAACATGTGTTCTCTCTGAATATCGTCGAATATTCTAGAATAAGTCATTTTAGTATAAATAGAGCAACTTTGTACGTTTGAAGAAATTAATAAAGTTGACTTTGGTGTGGAAATACGTTCCAAGATACCAAACCATGTAAGTGCACATATCAAAAATGTCCTCTTCTCATAAATTGATTACAAAATAAGACTAATTTCGAAGGGAAATTCAATAAGAATTTCTTGAATTGAAGCATTTTAAGTATGATATACGAGTATTTTAGTCTAAAATGAAAGACAATTTAGGATAAGACGGAAAGGATGAAGATAAGAAAAAAGTATGGAAAAGTGTGGGAAGAGTTTGAATCACTGAGGGATAATCTGAATCCTGCTATATTAACTAGGCACATTCAGTAGTCATACCAAATTTTTAGAATTTTTTTTGAGTAGAAAAGATTTAACTTAAAACTTAAAAGTTGTAATGTCTTGTAAGTTACCATCAAAATAGGAGAAATCAAAATGAAAATGGAAAAATGTTCTTGTGTCTGTATTCATTTACGAGGGACGTAATGAAAGCGATGATGCTTCCATTAAGATATTTAGGAAAACACGTAGATGAATTCAGTCACAAAATATTAGGACATTTTCTGTGATAGCACGCTGGGGAAAGTAGACGCATTAATAATTATAGATTTCATAGCATTTTGAAAACTTTAAATCCACTGATTTCTATTTCTAATTTTAATGAACTCAGCCTTCGGAAAATTGATGGGTATGAACGATTTATAAAAAATAATGTTTATGACGATTTGTTATAACGGTTATAATTAAAAAATGAATACAGTTTTGTAATTTCCACTAACATCTATGACAATAACTAATTTATAAGCCTCCATTTACCAGTAGTTTGTTTTATCACTTAGACTAAAATCCGAAATATATGTTAAGGGCATTTCAATTTTTTAAATTAATTCATTATTAAAAAAAATTTAAATTAAAAATTACTTTTGAATCACAAACTGACAGGCGCCGCTTTTTTCAATCAGGGGAATTGACTTATATTTACCTAAACCCAAAGTGCAAAAGTAACAAAATTACAACTTTCAGAAATCCTCGTGGCAAAGGCAAATATCGATAAACTGGATAATTTGCATAGGATGTTCCGGGAGGGGTATTTTATTGCACTCTATTCTCATTCTTAAAACTTAGCTCAGTAAACGCATAATCTGTACCAAGTTTGACTGAATTTAGTACAATTGCTTAAAAGATATGACACTAAGAATATATGGATTAAATCGGTGATTTGCGTGGGATGTTTCAAAAGGTTTGTTGTTATTTGGTCGTTTCTTTTCAAATTTTGCAGGGAATTGCTAATTAACTAAGGGACAAATCTATGCTAATTAAGAATTACAGAAGAAAAGTTCAATTTCGTAAAATAAATCAATTTGTATGGGAGGTCCCAGCAGGGCTATGCCAATCCATTCCGTTATTGGAGTCTACGAATGAGAACAACATTGAATAGCGAAAAAATGAGTCAATTTGTATGGGAGATATCAGAAATAGTGCATCGATAGCCCATTTACAACCTTCGACTAGGAACTAACAAATATTACACTGTGCCAAGTTTTGAGCAGTTTCATAAAATTTTACGGCAGTCATGTTGTCCACCAGCCAGGCAGACAGAGAAATGTATATTAATCAGTTGACTTATATATACGTGTTACGGTCAAAAAAATATTAGGTATTTTATAGGCTTCCTTCTGGATGTTACATTTGTTCTTGTCACATGATACATTCCTTCATTGCTCCGGATGAAGGTACAGGTAATGTATTTCTCTCAGGACGATATTTTTTTGGTTCAACTTTCGACTGCTTTCCATACGCATACATAATTTTAACTTTTACGTCTTTTGCCGGTCTCATTCTGTAAAAAGCATGTATTGTCTATTTGACAGTTCAATTCTTGAAAATAGTTGGGCTTTCTTCCATAGTATCTGTAAGAATAAGCGCTAAGCTTAGGTTGTTTGATAGTTTGATTATTTGTGATTTTGTAATGATTTTTGTGAGACCCATTTTTGCCTGTAAATATTTCCAATCTAAAAACAATGTTTTGCTCAAATTCCAAAAGATATAGAGTGGTTTGTCACTTTAGAAGATTTCAATTTATTCTCAAATGTGCTGCTAACGAGTGAATCTTAACCAATATTTCACTTGAAATCTGAAAGATATCTCCTCAAATTTTGAGCGAAGAACTGTTCGATCTGCATGAATACCAAAAAGATTACTTACCTTTAACTTTTTTCCCTGCACCATGTCCTTTACATCCCATGAATGAGGTATGGGAAGGCTTACCACATTCACGCATTCTATTTTCAGACTCACTCAACGGTTTTTGAGAAGCATATACCAGACTTGTGGATTTGTTTATTCTTATAATAATGTATCAAATATTTAAAGTTCTAACATTATTAACATTATTAACATTATAATTGCAATACAATAAGAAATTCAAATAAATTTTTTTTTGAATCAATGTTCCTTTGTATAACTAATTGGTTTTGAAGATGATGCACCGTAAATGATCAGAAAACATCTTTAAATAACGGTCTCATTGACAGTAGCAAGATTCGTGCGCCATCCTGTATATTCTGTAAAAAATGGAATCGATCAACAACACATAAATTAAAATTGAAAAATAAAGATGTATTTTATCGCCTTCAATGTAGGCCCCTTCGGAAACTATACTCTTATGTCAACGAATAATCGAATTTTCAAAGGCATTTTCCGGAAAAGGATTCAATTCTCGTTGCGAATTATCTCTTACGTCTTCTATCGACTGAAAATATATGCCTCCAAAATTAGATGTTTGTCGAATTTTTTACCAGAAACTCCATCACAACAATAACGTTGTAGGAAAAGGCATTATAGTGGTACAAAATCCATGAAAATCCAAAATCCACTTTTTATCGTCTGACCTTCTGACAAAAAGAGTCCCCAAAACAATAATTGAATGAAACGATCTATTTTACTTTGACTTTTATCCGTTTTTCCGTATTTTTCGGTTTTGGCAAAGTTGGAAGGCGTCATTCAGAAGTTTGTTGACTCGATTGCATTTCAAATTTCTCGAGCACTTTTAAATGCACTGACCACCTGAGTGCTTATATAATACAAAATCTGACAAAATTCTTCGTTCCGGAAATAGCAAATCGCACTTGACAAAATTCAAGACTGCAAATGATAACCTTCCTTGCACTTTTTTGCAGCGAAGAAAATTAGGAAAGGATAACCGTTCTCCGTTCGCCCAGAAATCGAAAATAAAATATTTTGATCCATTAATATATATTTATGTCTCAGTACTTCTAATAACCTGGAAGTCAAGCGTCTAAGGCAAATGTTTAATAAACTCCAGTTTCTGCAAAATCTGTATTAAGATCAACATTATATGTACTGAATTTTAATTTTATGGAATATCACAAATGAATAAAATGCTTCCGATCGTTAATCCCACGGAACGGATCTGTCTTTTGTCCATTACTACCAGAAGTCCCCAAAAAACTTGTGTAAAATGCAAACAAAAGAAAAAAAGATATGCTAAAATTCTCAAAGAAAATAGGAAATTTCAAAAAACGAATTCTAAACGTTAATTATGTATCATTTTTTTGTGGTAAAGATATATTTTTGTGAACGTTCAAATAATCCAACAATTTAAATTATCAAGTCCTATTCGAGAAGATATCATATTATTATATAATTCTGTGACCTAAAAAATAATCGAATACTATATTACAGGTTCTGATTATTCATTAATTTCATAATTCCTGAATCTCAGTAAAATTTTCTAGAAACAATCGTATGTTAAAATATTGTTACAAAAAATTAACTATGAATTTCTTGATTTTCTTTTTCTCAATAATACCAGATACGTTTGGAAACCTGTAAATGAAATGTTTTCAATGTGGTAATTTTTTGAAGTTTCGATATTTTAAGCAAGATAAAATGCAATTTTAATTGTCAATTTTCAGTTAATATTTTTAATTGACCAGTATTGAGAAAGACTTTTTTTGAGGTGGACATTAGTAGAGTGAGTAATTAAATAAATATCTATAAATTAACCGTGAAGGTTAAACGCCAGCAGTGCCAAAATCTAAAAACGTTTGTTAGAATAAGGGACACAATATTTCTATGTAATTCCAAAATATTTGCTCGTAAAACAGAAATTTTCAAAAATCTCTGTGTTTATAAGTTTTGTACAAAAATATTCTAATCGATTTTGCTTACCAAGTGCCTCAAACGTTATGAAAAACTTAAAAAATTAATCAAAATTATGTACCTTTCTAGATGCTTAACAATTTAATGTTCTTATTATTCTAGAAATATTTGGAATTTCCTAATACATTTACTGAAGCAATCTTAAGACATCTACAGGATTATTTCTAGATAATAAAAATAGAAATTTCTCAAAACGTCTTAATGGCAATAAAGTAAATAATATTAAAAACATTTTTAGAATGGTACTTTATTATAGTCCACACGGTTAGAAGTTTCTATGCATTCAGTTAAATTTGTTTATATATTATTTGGGGGAGACACCCATCTAAGGATTCATAGATTTTTTTAATTCCGACTCAAAAGAAAAATTGATTTAATGCCGAAAATGTCGGCATTACTATTAAATTCAGAATTCAGGACGGTTTCGTTAAATTTTCTTTTATAGTAAATTTGAAATCTTTAAAGGCGCTAAACGTTTTATAGCCATTATTGAGGAAGTACACTGCCAGGAACCAAAAATAGACAAAAATGTATGTTTATTTATGAAATATTTTCGGAGCCATTTTTAAGACTAAACACACGTATTTTGTGGGAAGCTTTTGAAGACACAACTGCAATTTAATACAGCCTGTATCATAAGGATATTGTCCACGCTAATTTCACAGGGGCCATAGTTTTGTCGGATACAACATATGGATTGCATTTACGCAGATATAACACACAAGAGCCACAAATTCGCCGATGAACGTGTGGATTACAAATACACAATCCCCGTTCCAAATTCATTGTGGGATTCATTATGGCAATGGATGGTATGTTATATCACTGCTTGCTAAACTATACCTGAGCGGTTCTGGTATTTGGTAAGTTTGGCTAGATGGTTTTGACAAACACCTGGAAAAATCAAACTTTTACAACTACCCTGTGATGAAACAATTAGACGCATCATTAGCAACATGTTTTGCTGCCGAGCAGATGGCGCTGCTCATGACACTTCTTAACAAGTTTGTATGGATTGATATAATAGAACGCATAACACATCTGTGAAACTGCTGTAGACGGTACCAATCTGCTATTGTGAATGCTGCAAATTTTAGTTTCTTATCTGTACTTAGCACCTTAATATTTATCGCACTGATAGTGATAACATTTTATCGATTGCAATTTTTCCACGCGGGTTAATCTGGGAATTACATACAGTTGTAAGTGGGAGCCATTTTTGTAAAACTTTTGTAGGCATAGTCCCGACTTGCTTTCGTAAAGAAGTTAAGCTCTCTGTTTTCATACCAAATGGTCATTAATTTTCAAAAAATCCAATTTGTATTGTATTTAAAGATCCTACTTGTATTACAGGAATTTTAACATCGAGTGTAATCCAATAAAGCACACATTTCTACAACGTTTGTACTTGGTTTTCACAATCTTTACGTGGAAACAGGGAGCCAAGATATTTTGCTCTTAACAATATCCAGGTTGTCGGTTTTTTTAAGACTACAATTATATATAAATTTTTTTCAATATAAAGTTATAAATTATTAGTATTGCAATTGTTTTTCTTTCCTATTACTTCACTCAGTCACCAAATCTTCAGTTTGTACCGATGTCACATATATTATGGATTAAATCCGTATTCTCTAAGAATACTTCCTTTTACAAAGTTTGCACCAACTTCGCTCAAATTTAGAATACGTTCAGTTTCTGATAAATCAAGTATCAGAGTTAAAATGATAAAAATGATTGCCATATCCCGTCTGGTCTCTCCCACACAAATTTGTGGATTCATTTTCTCTCCTCTGATTCCTAGTACGCCGGCTGCAAAAGAGGTTTATTTCAAGAAAAGATGGATCGATTTTAGGGGATAATGGGATCGAATTAAGTGCGAAACCGACTTGTATGTATTTTGGATTAATTTAAATTAGGCACTAAGATTGAGATTAACCGAGATTAAAATGATCTCAAAATTCACTTGTTCCAAGAATTCTAAGCTTGATTTAAGCTCGAACCGGTTCTTGATATGAGCAAAAATTGAGATTATTTTAAGAAAATGAATTTCAGACTTGATTTAAGGCCACATTCTCACCTGATACAATTCAGTACAATAAGAATTACTTATTTTTGATTGAATCTTCCACTTAGTAAATTTAGTTCTGCGGATGAAAATAGATATTTATAATTTCTTAAAGGAGGAAGAAAGGAGGTTATAATTCTGCTCATTTTATTGTGTTTAATTCAGAGTAATTTTGGTAAAAAATTATGATTTACCATGCCCTTTCCAACACACAAGACACTTTTGCACTATCACCAAAGGTTGCATGTCCTTTGTCAGTTCAACTCACAGAAATTTTTATACCGGTTTCACCCCAAAAGCCGAACCGCTATTAAATAAGTAGGGAGAAGCCACAAGCGTCAGAAGGGCCGAACTATACACTGCAACAGATGTAATGCGATCGATGTCCTCCCAAATCATTATTCAATAACCACGCCCTCACAACAACCATTACGATCTCTTACAGATGTGTATAAATTGGATTTGTACCACATCCATCAAATATCACCCCGTGATGGTGTTAATTGCACAAATTGAAAAAGCTGATCATTTTCCTTGTTCGAACAAGTTTTTACCTGCTGATCCAATTCTTCTTAACTGTCACAGTGGCCGTCCATATCATTGCCCGATAGGTGGCAAAAATGTTGTTTTCTCTTACATAGCACATTGATTTTGCTCACTTTTCCCGTGAAAACTCTTATTTTTTACCATTTTTCAATAACCATGACCAATTATAAATTTCCAACACCTGTAAAATTGCAACATTTAAAAGGAATGCTTCTCAAAGCAAAACAAAAATACTGAGACTCCCATTTTTCTAAAGATGGGTTTAGGTTTTGTCTGCTCATGTTTCTCCATAATGAATTGATTTCTCCACATGTAGTCTGTAATGCAGACGACATTGTACTGACATGCCAGAAGTGTCACGGAGCGGTTCTTACCTTTCATTACGTATCGAATTAGGAGTTTTTACGGGTGGAAATTCATATTTCTTACTGCTTTTCCCTAACCACATCCACAATTAAAGTGATTACTTAAAAAATAATATAGGATGAGATGGATCCTTCATAGTTTATTGTTTTTAATTCACGGTTAAATGTTAAATTTTTTTAAATAATAATTATTCCGATTGGAATAAAAGTATATATCATTTGATACGGCCAAAAATTTAACACCCAGAAGAAAGCGTTTAAATTCCCAAGTATCTTCTTTGAGTTTTGAGCAAAGTCTGTCTGTCTAGGTGGCTGGTGGACACGTTAGCCGCAAATATTTACTAAACTCGTCAAAGCCTAATGATTAGGCAAACAGTAACCGAACATTCTAAAAAGACCATAACGACCCATCCTTTCTGGTATCTCCCATGCAAATTGACCGAATTTCAGAAATTCAGTTTTTGTCCTGTAATTCCACATTCGTAAACAGTAACTTAAGCAACTTAAATTTTTGTCCATTGCATTAGTTTTTAATGTTTGCCACAATTTGAAGACAAAAACCAACAAATTAACCAAGCCCCTTTTTGTACCTCCCAAATGGCCCAATATATTTCTATTTCATTAAAACTAGTCAAATTTGCTGCACGTTAAGCGAATGTGAAAGTAAGGTCTCACAATGAAAATGAACAGCATTTCTACATCCGCAGGTAGTCTCCATAGAAATTGGCCGATTTTCGGCAATTCAATCTTTCTAGTCGGTAGACTGCAGTAGTTGAGGTTCTTTTTCAATATGTTTATTTACAAATTCTCCGTAAGCCCTAAGACAAATTGACCTACTAACGGCGTCCCTTCTAGTATCTCCCACAAAAGTTATCCATTTATCTCAAATATTCTTTTCTTCATGAGCTCCTGGTAGTTGTATTGAATTTAGTCAAATTTGACACACGTTATGCATATGTTCTGGGAATGACAATGGAACGCACCTCTCCCTTCCGGTACCGATTTATCGAAATTTAATTTTTTTGCTGTACGAGATTGCAGACGGTTGTTACTTAAATTATATTTCATCACACCAACCAGATAAAAACGTTCTCTCTGTAACTCCCATACGAATTATATAATTTTATTCAAACATTCCAGGATTCGTATCTTTCATTCAATTGCACAAAATGCAGCATAATTCAACACGCATCAGACATTTAGCAGATTTAGTTGTGCGAATGAAAATGGGTGAATACTTTTAAAGGATCTTTCGTCTCATCACGTCCATTCTGACACCACCCACCGACGTTAAAACGTTTTTGTTACAACACCTTAGGCCTCAGCAGACAACAGCTTTGTCCGAAGTTGTGAATTAGAGTTGATTTTTTAATTGTTCTTTGGAAACAAGTCTGTGTATTGTTTATAAAAAGGATTGCAGAAATAGATAAAAGTAAATTGGATCAGGTTTTTCTTTCCATTTAAGATTTAAAATGAATCACAATTCAATAAAAATGAAGGCACTTCCGAAGTGCAAAATTGTCACTTATTTATAAGTTGAATTTTAAAGTTTCTGCTTATTTATTTTTTTTTTAAATGAAGCAGACAATTTTTATATATAATTTTCTTTCATGAATTTACTGTATTAATTTAAATGTTTACAGAAAATGATGTCTTCTAAATTTGGACGAATTCAGTATAACTTCTTGAAAGTCAATCGACCATTTACATGCGTTATACGGATAATTTAGTTATACTAATTATTAACTACATTTTGAATTGGATCGGTTTATTTTGCCTGGACTTCACACCCAGAGGTGTGTCAATGCACTCGAGTTTTCATTCTGGAACCCTACATTAGGAAACGCTCAACTTGTACTAAACTTGACTGAAATTAGAGCAAACATAATTAAAATATGTGAACCCTAGCAAATAAGAATTAAATCGGTAACTTGTATGGGATGCACCAGAATAGACGTTGTTAATCGGTCAATTTGTTCATATTATACAATGGACAACAAATGTATTTGCTACAGCCAACGCATTAGGAATTAAGGGGAAAATCCTAATTTATGAGAAAGTAAATTTATATGGAAGGTGTCAGCAGAGGCAGGTCAATGTGTCCCATTTAGAATCCCCGGCAAAATATTAATAATTTCCGGCCACACAGGCGGACATTGCTCAATCGGCATAGAAGTCCTGAAACACATTTGCTCGAAAAATGCTTAGTACTTAAAAAGCTTCCTTCTGCATGTTGCATTATTGCCATAACAAATGATAAGGTATATATCATTCTTTAGGGGAGGAGATATGACGAAAAATAGTTTAATGTTATTTAGTCCAAATTAGGTGAGAGAATAAACATCTACAGCAAGTTCCAGTTTTAGAGTGTCCACTGCATTGACCGCTTGATTCTAATTTCTGGAAGACTGAGATTTCCGAGAATTTTAATTTAAAAATGTCTACTATACAAAAATATTGCTGCCATTTGTAGGGACACTGGAACATATGTAAGTCGACACATCTGAAATGTCAGTAAAAAGTCCCTTCGAATGTATGAAAACTTGCTAAATGACGATTAAAACTTAATCGATTACATCTGCATATGAGCAGCATAAACCATTTCTAAACTTTTCTCGGCTATATCGAAATTGTATTAGAAAACCAGAAGCCAGTTTTTGAATCCCATTTCATTTTCACTTTTAGGTAAGAGACGTTTTCAGCCGATACTCCCCATTCCACATGACAACGATACGCAAGAATACAAATGTGTGCTTCGTAAAACTCTTGGTATATGAGGGCGGTCTCAAGACTAGCCGACCTGAGGTATACCTATAGATGGTGCCAGTAGTTTGAAAAAACATATTTTGATGAAAAGTGGCGACCTTATAAAACATATGTTGTAAATTTCAAGGCAAGACTGTTCCATCTGTAGGCCAGGTCATGGTGTCTGTTTTTTTGGGATGTGCATGAAGTTATCTTTATTGATTATTTTCAGAAAGTAAAAACCATCAACAGTGAATATTAATCAAATTTATTTTCTCGGCAGGAGAAATGTATAGACATAGGTCACATGCTAAAAGTAAACATTAATTTAGATACGAAAGATTACTAAGCAAAAATTTTGAAATTTTCCAAGGCAGAAAAACATCTGTATCTTTATATAGCAAGAAATATTTACAGATATGTTCTAATATGGCAGCGAATCAACACAGTTGCGAATATTTTTATACCTTTTGTAGGAACAAGATCTATTCAACAGAGATCCCATAAAATATATATTTTTTTAATTGTCCTAAAAATCAAAATGCCGATATAAGCATTTTTATCCGTCTGTCCTCCACGGGTCTGTTCAAAGCATGATAAGCGGTCATTGTGGCGCAATGATTAGCAGACGCGACTTTCGTTCGTATGATTGTGGTTTCGAGACCTGGAACAACTTCAAAACTTTCTTTCTCGATGTGATAACAAATACTTCGAGTGGCCAAGAAGTCGGTAAGTCTATTAAAAACTTTTCAAAAGGCCAACCTTTCAGTGATTCCGAAAATAGAATGTGCACAAGCTCACTAAACGTAAGGAGCTCTTCCATATCTCCTAGAAATGTAAGGGAATTTATTTTTTGTTTGTCTCATGTTCATAGGCCTGTTAGGTCCGTAATCTGGTAAAATTTTCCAAGTAGGAAGAAACCTATCTTAACCTATTCTTAAACCTGCTAATTTTTCAAATTTTTTTCAAAAATTTTACTAGTTCTCCACATGTTGAAAGATATTGGGATAGAAGTATCCCTTATAAGAGGTGTGTTCAAAAAATAAGGTGAATTTTCAAATTTCGCGGGCTACGTACATTCGACTTTCAATTATTATTTTTTTTATGTTGGTAAACTCGCCTTGAAGACATGTTGACGGTTTTATGTACGAGTATAATATTATTATTATTGAAATATATGTATGGACTGGTGTTAAAAAAGAAAAAAAAATGCTAAAAACCAGTGCAGAAATTTCAGTAAGATGAACTGACTTATCTAGTCCTTTCCAAAGTCCTTTTATGTGGCTACAGAAAAAACTCAAAAAAAGAATCGAAACACAATAAAGGAAACAATGAGAGGAAAAGGATAGGGATCGATTTTTGGTAAATCAGGCAATTTGTGTGTTTGGTAAGGGCGGTGGCAGTGGGATCTGTTCTCCTTTACAGTACTAAATGCCAGACGGTTGGTTATTTGCTGGAGGTGTAGCTAATCGGATGATTTTTTGAGATTTCATCAAGAATAATGAAACGATGCAGCGAACAAAGATTTGGGTTGCTGCAGATTACGTATGAAGATGGAAGTACCTGAAGGGGTGAGCCGATATAGCCCTGTTCCAAGTTTTGAGAAGTTCCATAAAGATTTAAGGCAGTTACCGTGTTCACTAGCCAGCCAGCCGGACAAGCGGACATTTATCAATCGCCTTAAAATCGAGAAACGCATTTATCGAAAACATACTTTAAAGTTTAAGCGTTTGCATCTGGGTGTTACATTTGCGTCATATCAAATGATTTATACTTACATTCCCCCGGGTGGAGGCATAAATACAAATTTTTACTGGAAAGGTGGGCTAAGTAAATGGACTATTTTCGTAGGAAAACCTCATTCGTTTGCGAGTGTAATAATTATGTCAATGCTTCAGAAATTTTCGCAGCGGGTTACAGTTTTTATGTTAATTGTTAATAGAATGTTTTCGAATGAAATTGGGACAATAAATCGCTTCATATACTGAATCATAATTAAAATTTGGTTTCAGAATAATAATTATGGCAAGAATGACTAGACATTCTCGACAATGGACAACAGGAGTACAACAACGTTTGGTCCACACAGATTTCAATGTAAATACATTACAACTCATTTCATAACATTATGGGGAGCCTGGGAACGTATTTAAAGTGTAATAGTTTCAATGAACAATTGTAATTACAACTTTGTGACTTTCTAAAATCAAAAGAAATCAAAACTGCTACAACACTGTTTGCACATTATTTGTATTCTTCCGATAACCATCTCCGATATGTTACCAACTAATCATTAAGTTTCAACACAAGCAGATATTATAGAAGCTTACTCAGGACATAAAGACAGACTGGCAGTCACATATGCATTTTCATGTACAAATAAATGAACAGCAACCTTTGCACTTACCAAATGTACTTCTGTACGAATCTTTTTCTAATGTCAATACTTTGTCGTTAACTACTTTATCGTTATTGTTATCGTTATCAAAATCGTGTTCAGCATCGAAAAATCTCTAAAATCCACCACACTCAATTAAAGAAGTGTAAAAGTTGTTGTGTCCCATTTCTTGGAGACTGCTTCAAAATTTATGTTAAGACAAAACTGTTACGGATACGTGTTCAACAAAAACTTTCAAAATGTTAGGCTAGAAAGGCAGACGAGTACTGGATGAAAGCAGGACGTAAAAATATGCCAGAAGACAAAAAAATTCCATCCTTGTAATGTGAAGTGTTTTCAGTAAAATAACTACGTTGGTTTAGTGGCTACCCAGCGATAACACAGCAGAATCTCCAAAGTAAGCGAATGGGATTAAGAAACTTCGAAAACAAAACGAAAAAGTAGACCAAATCCAGGACCTGATTACTTTATTCAGATTAATTGATATTATCATTAGGACAACAGAGAGTGCCTATTTTTTTAGGCGAAGTTAGACTTAAGTAAATGACATTAACTCAATGTATTTTATCAGGCGAATATCTACTAAACATATCTGTGGTCACAACCCATAACAGTCTAAGTCTGTTTTTCAATATTTTCAGTACAGGAGTTTAAAGTTCTGAATCTTCACTGAAAATCAGGAGAAGGTGTTTTTTGGAAAACTTTGCTATAGATTCCAAGGAAACGAATTTCTTTACTTAGTTGTTAACAAAAAATAGTTGTTGTTGTCGCAGTCGAACGATATTATCGAAAAAGACACTTAGGCTCTTATGAATTGTTGAGCGAAAGAAAGTCAAAAAGTTCAAGTTAAGTTAAGCTATTATTCCAGATTAAATAAAAATGTTTTTGTTTGGAGAAAGACCCTAACTCAATTTATGTTTATCAAAAAACGAAATTGTAATTCGGAATAAGAGCTTAACTCAAGTTAGGAAAATAACATTGTTTATTTATTTTTTTGGATTAACGACTTAAGTTGATTTAGGCAATGATGAAAAAATAATTTTTATATTTGTTGTAATCCTAAATTGACTTAGGCAGTTATGCCAAAATAGTCATTTAGAAAAATATCTTAAGCTATTAGGTTTTTAGGATTAATTACCTTCCTAGAAGAGATACAAACATGAAAAATTTAGAGCAAATAAATTTAGATACGCTGAATACTATGGTGCTAATAACTCAATTGTGTCCTAACTCGAGTTAGGCTGTTACGGTTTCTGACCACAGATATATCATAATGTGATATTGGAATTTTATTCAACAAATTTGTTTTATGAGTTCTGAAATATAACTATTTTGAAAAATGTGATTACGGTTTACGATTTCACATATGCACAAAGCGTTTGGTTGAAAACATACCAAAAATAAGCATATCAAATCATCTCAATACTGACAAGTTTTACTTGAAATCGTTGAGTGAAATTTAAATTGATTAAATTTTACTTGATTTTATTACTTTTGAAAATAGTACGTACTTAAAATATAGCATAATGTGGCATAACTTATACACCTCAGGTGGCAGAAGTCCGCGAAATTAACCCAGTCGGAATAAAAATTGCCTATACAAAGATTAAAATTGAATTTTTTCAACAATGATAACATCCATTCATTAACTAAAATGTACATATGATGGTATTTATTAGACAAGAGAGAAGTAATTACAGCTCAAAAGCTGATTATCCAAAAATTCAAAAATGCTAAAATTTTTACTGGAAAATGAGCAAAGTTGGTACATTATGTATGGAAACAGTATTTGCCACAATTGAATTAAACTGGTTCTCTAAGATAAAACTTGCTCATATAGGAAATAAAACGTAATTTTGTTAAATGATACTTTTAAAATTTTTTCGAATATTTTTTCCGTCAAAAATCAATATTGTATTTAAGGTATGCCAGGAGGGGCCGCGTAAGTGTCAGTTTAGGTAAACTGACTTACATATACGTTTACCCACCCCCATTTTCAGTTCGAGATGCCAGAAGTGGCGTAAGTTAATATTCGCAACTGCTCTAAATCAACTCGCAGTAAAAGAAAACAAAAAAGATCATGTTGAAGTAGAAGTAATATAGAACCCATTGATTTTTGCTAAATGGACCAATTTGTACATGTGGCGTCCTATAGGGAGTGACAATGCAATCCATTTTCACTTACAGAGCTAAGTTTGCTAAATTTTTGGTGTGAAAGTAGGAAGGCGTAGGTTCAATTAGGATCAATCGATTTTTACAAATATTTCCAAGGAAAACAATCCCATATGATAGATAATAATTTAAGTTACATCAGTCTACAAAAATGGATATTGCAGGGGAAAATAAAATTTATATAAATCGGTCTATCTGTGTAGAAGACACTAGAGGGGGTATGCAGCCCACTTTCATTGCCGGAAATAAGTTTATTAAGAGCAAAGTTTGTGCCAAATGTGAAGCGAAGAATACACGGATTAAAACGGTCATTTGTATAGGAGATTATAGAAGGGCAGTGGTTATTTGCACAATTTTCCTCAAGTTTTACCAAGCTTTACAACCCAATTAAGATTACTACAGCCTGCTAATAAGTTATTACAGTGCAAAAACTGAATATCGTAAAACCGGTCAATTTTTGCGGGAGATGCCAAAAGGAGCTGACAATGCACTCCATTTTCATTCTCAGAGTCTACTTGAACCGGCTCCCAACCGGCCCATTTCACTGAGCTTAGATCAACCGAATAAAGTAATAGAAACCGGAGATTTGACGGGTCGTTTGCACTTGAGGTACGAGAAAAAGTACCGGTCGATTTTTTAATATTACATTTTTTTAAGTTACTGTTGTCTATTAGGAGTTACAGAAAAGGGCTTGCCGATAGCGGCCTATACAATGCAAAGCTACGATTGTGCAAAACATTAAATTGTGTCAAGTTATAAAAATGTTTATAAAGATTTACTGCAATCATTGTGTTTACCTACTATATTGCTTCGGGAGAAGACATAAAAGTAAATTTTCCACTGGAAATATAAAATAAGTCGATGTATTATGTATGAAAAGAAGAAGAAGGAATTTGATATATCAACTCATCTGATGATGGGCCATCGCCCACGCCACTAGACCGCAATTACGATGTTAGACAAAACGCTCCGCAGCAGCTATACGCATGTTCAATTATTAAAGCTGGTATCTGTTTCAAAATAGTCCAGCTACAAGTTATTACATTGCATCTCGAAAATTAAAGAAGATATAATGAACTTAAATAATTAATGAGTGAGATCAATCTTTTGAAATATTACTCAATGGCATTAAAAAGTTCTGGTTCTGGTGCCATAGTTACACTATATTTTTCGTAGCTGTTGTAGGTTTAGAGAATATTAGGGTTAAAATGGGACTACTGTTATTTATAAAACACACCTGTTGACTTTTCTTACAGACATAGATAATATATCAACTTTGCCATATTTTCGATAAGAATTAGTTCTGTTTTAGATTTTTTTTAGTAACCATGCACACAATTGACGTGATCTCTTAAACGCGTATGAGCTGCGATGGCCCTTTGCAGTATCTGAATAAGCGGTGCAATTATCTGTAGTGTCGTGTAATGGTCTATAGAGTAGATTTACTTTCAAATACAATAAATGTGCAAAGCACAAACGAACGAGTCGTGTCAAACATCGAATATGGGATTTTCCGGTTTTTTTTTATTGATAATAGCTGTTTTTTCTTAGCAATATAAGTAATATATACGAGTTAATGAATAAAAAACAACGTTTTTTGAAAAAATTATGAAGATATGTCCATTTTGCTAGACGTAGAAACTTTGATGGTGAATATGAAAAAGCAATAAAAGAGTAGAAACAAACTTCTCAAGAACTGAAGCTAACCCAGAGAAACGGCCAACGATTTTGAATTCTCCCTTTTTCCCGGTTCCTTTTTTTGTTTCTGATACAATAGAGATTTTACTTGAATTTTTCAGCCTGAGTTCAAAGGCATGTTAGAACTAATACACAAAAACGGTCATCATAACTGGTCATCATAACTGAATTACTGAGATTTCGATCTATAACCAATGACAAAGTGTTCAGCTTCAAAAACATCAGTGGGTCAAATACGCCTCGCAGTTTGGTCTTTAGAGACTTATACTAGAATAATTCAGAACCATTTTCTGATTTCATTCGTTTCAGTATCAAATGAAGCCCAACGTTGAAAAAACTAATATGTGTGTTTTTTACTGTTTGTCAATATTTTAAGAAACCGGCAAAAATCAAATGCTAATAAATAAGTCTTTAAATAACTTGTGAGTTGCGATAGTCATATCTGATAACTATTAAATATCTTTATATCTAGCTTTTAATTAAAGACTAAATTTCACATTTGGTGAGACAATATTTATAATATCCATTATTAAAAAGCTGGATTTAGTCGTTAAATAGGCATGTTTTTTTTTACAGCAGCGATTGGACTTACTTGTGCCATCAACACCCTACATTGTTGAAGATGTTATACCGATCTATCGCCAGATATGTGTTCTTGTTCAGTAACTTTCAAAAACCTGACATAAGATTACGATCCCTTAAAAATTATACGAGTTGTTGTCTATACAAAGTCGTCGTTTTTAATTAACGAATAGATGCTGAAAGTCCCCGACTTTACCCAATTTCGAACTTAAGACATTTTTATGCCGCATTTCAGATTCGTAGCTAACACTTTGAACACTTTGTAGTACAAATTTTGAATAGAACTCACTAGTTTATCACTATACTGCCACTTGTAGCACCTCTGATTTACAGAGTGGTGGATGATTTCCCGACTCGCCATCAGAAGAGAGGGTGTACAGAAATGCAATGAAGTGAGTTTTGAGTTGGAACTCTTATTTCTTGGGTAATGAGGATTGATTCAGTTATTTCATATAATGTTATGAAGAGAGAAAGGGGAAACAAGAGCACGGTGGAATTTCAATGTAAAATTCTTTTGTTAAAGGCATAGATTTGAAAGTCCTTTTCTGCCTTGGTAAAGAGAGGATTGTCGCCATTGAGGATAACGATGCTTCAACGGGTTGGTGAATAAATGCTGACTAACTGTATAGTTGCATAGAACATATTATGAGCAGTAATATTTTAAGAACTTCGATGTTCAAAGAATTTCAAATATTACTTCTGACAAAAAAATACTTCTTTCTGTTACAGGGCGGTAATACTATTAAATACAAGAGTAATAGGAACTCGAATTCAATAATTCAGCACTTTACACCTAACTCGTATGAGTTGTTGTGTCTCATTTCTTATATTAAGGCAAAACTGTTACGGAAATATGTTCAACATAACATTTTAAAATGTTAGGTCAGAAAGGTAGACAAGTACAGGGATGAATGAAGGACGGAAAAATATGCCAGAAGATAAAAAACAAAAAAGTCCATTTCTGTAATGTGAAGTGCTTTCAGCGAAATAACGACTTTGGTTTAGTGGCTCCCCAGCAATAACATAGCAGAATCTCCAAAGTAGGCAAATGGGGTTATAAAACTTCGAAAACAAAACAAAAGAATAAGAACATATCCAGGATTTGATTACTTTATTCGGATTCAGAAGTTAGACTTAGATAAATGACATGACATGACACGTAACTTAATGTATTACCAGGCTTTTATCCACTAAACATATATCATAATCATAATGTGATATTGGAATTTTGTTCAACAAATTTGTTTTATGAAGTGTGAGATATAACTACTGTGGTTGCGATTTACGATTTCGCATATGCACAGTGTTCTTACACTAAAAAAAACAAAATCCGTAGTAAATGAAATTTAAATTGATTAAATTTTAGTTGATTTGGTATTTTATATTATTTTTTATTATTTTATATTATTATATTTTATATTGGTTGATCTATCTGTAATGAACATGCGACCATCAACCATAGGAATTTCCGGTGTCGTTTTAGACACCCTATTTAGTTTTTTTTTTGGATACGAGCAAGAAGAGGTGCAACGTGACGCTATATTCCCAAACCGATGGTGGTACCAACAATAATTTGTGTTATCATTCTGGGCTGCGACATACTTTTGAGTGGAGTAATTGGATCACTTTGGTAGCTCCTCGACACGTTGTGATAGACTTTTAAGTTGAATATCAAATTTCCCAGCAGAAACTTCATCTTCTGATATTTCAACTTTAGTATTGTAATGCATAAATTGGACATTGGTTGAATGTAGGATATATTAAGTCAGCCTTTTCCGCCAAAATGACTAAACTCTGATCTGTCGTTGTACAAAGTACAACATTTCCGGCATTTCGTCGATAAAAATGGACTTAAGGACTTTTAAGATTTCCCGAACGTTTTTAATAAGACTGATTTATCCGCGGCATATTAAGTCTTTTCACGAGGTGGGTTAAAAATTATGAGCGATATATACTCACAAACGCTTGGATCGATGTTCTCTATAACATGTTGAAATTTTGTTTCGGCACGAGTAATTTCTGTGATTGGAAATATCGACTCGAATTGAGCGAACCATAGCCGTGGATTTTGAGACCAAAACGAGGGTAGTTTATGGAGTGCCGAGGCATTTACTTCTCGGTGTTTTGGCTGTAGTACACAAGGTTCATTTCTAATATTCGGCTCATTTCTGTTACTGATGGGAGGTAGAATTTGCTGTTGCTGAACTTTCTGTTCACTGTTAGAGTTGGATCCATCGTTGAGCGGCGGGTTTTGCCGTGTTTCAGGTTCGTTGAAGACGCTTCTCGGGTTTTGTTGGTTATGGTTAGTACCAACTGTATTTCAATAATACTCAAATTTTAAATTTCCGAACGGATATAAATTTCAGGTCTTTTTTATTTCAATGTTTCAGTCAGAATGACAAATTTTGAAACAATTCATGAACTTAAATGAAAAACATAACTGATTATTATAGAATGATATTACAGTAAAATGTACGACATTTTTAAAAACAATTTTCAGTATGCCAGATTGATGTAACAGTTTTATATGGAAGGTACGGAACGTGAAATTAATAGTTCTAATACAATCTGGTGATGATCATCTGATCTTCACCAAAATATCCATTTTGTTTTCCTTAGCCTACAATATCTAAGAGATCGTAGATCTTGTTTTTCGTTAATTTATTTTTTCAATATTTTAAATATGGCAATAAATTGCGCGGAATCTTCCGCGAATTCTTATTTTATGAACATTTTCACCGAACAAATTATGGGAAAGATGAACGATTACAAGATGTTTAAAATTTTGTAGTAGGTTTTCTCATCCTTGGATTTTTATGAAGGAATGAAAATGTATATCATTTGATACGGTAAAAATGTGACAACCGGAACGAAGCGTTTAAAGTATTTTTTTTACCAAATTTATTTATGCGGCTGGTAGATGCACCAACAGTCGTACATTTTTATGACACTTCTATACTCTTGGGTTAGCCCAATATGTTGCTAGAAAGTGGGCAGGGACTGTAAATAAGCAATATTGATGGATGGATAATTAGATTCATGTTAGGTTTAGACACCTAGATGAATATATTTGCAATAAATTCAGTATAATTTATTAAGCACCAGAAATTTAGTAAACTTAGTTCCACGAAATCAAATGGACTGAGTTGCCACGCTCCACACATTCAAATTGATCTGTTTTATGAAAGACTTTGCTACTTCTACAATATCTAAGAGCAACTCTTTAGAAACTTACCTTTTTTGTTTCTCTTACTGCGCATTAATATTTTTTGGTAAGAACCTAGCAACCTATCGCACCATTCTGGCGCCCGCACACTTTTGCATCAAAGGACAATGGGCGGATGTGTGTGTAAATCATTTCACCTGACTGAAATTTCTGTTTCTGTTTCTGATTGTTTTAGATTAAATTTACACATAATTTGTAATTAACATGTATTAATGAAAATTTGCTTGAATATTAGGGAAGGTATACTACAGGGTGGCGTAACAGAACGTGCATATTGCATCATCTTTTTTTGCGGGGTAGAAAAGGCGTGGGCGGGGGGGCGCCTACATCGCTGGGTTGGCGGGCTCATGGAGTTTTAGTCGCTATGAATCACTTCGACGGGAAGCGTCGCCCTTTTTTGCGTGCGCGCATTTTACGAGAACTCTCGTTCATATATTGCTGCTAGGCGACTATATTGTGCTGAATATGGACTACGGCGAATTAGTGAAGCTCCGAGTGCTAATTTAATTAAAATATGGGTAAAGCGTTTTGAAGAGACCGGTTCAACACTTAAACCACAAGCAAATGGTCGCCCAAGAACATCTAGGACCGAAGACAATGTTGAGAGAGTTATGGATTCAGTACGAGGAAATCCACAATGTCGACTCGCAAGAGATCGTCTGTCTTACAATTATCGCGACGAAGTTTGCAACGAATTTTAACATTGGATCTTAAACGCATTTGCTAATGAAATGCTTAATCGATTTTCCAATTTTGACAATATCCTTTTCTCTGACGAGGCTCATTTCCTTATGAATGGGTTCGTAAACCATCAAAATTGTCGTTACTGGAACAGTGAAAATCCCAAAATCAAACACCAGAAACGATTGCATAGTCCTAAAGTGACAGTATGGGCAGCAATCTCTGGCAGAGGAATAATTGGTCCTTTTTTCTTCGAAAATGCGCGGGGCCAAAACGTCACGGTTAATACGGAACGCTATGTTGAGATGTTGGACGGATTTTTGGCTCCAGAAATTGAAAGTTCAAGAATAGTGAATTCCAGAACTTGGTTCCAACAAGATGGAGCTACCTGTCACACATCAAATGACACCATGGCGGTGGAGAAGCAGATGTTCCCTGGCAGACTGATTTCGAAAAGAGGTGATATCCCATGGCCCCCACGTAGTCCAGACTTGATGCCTCTTGACTTTTTTTGTGGGGATACCTCAAACACAAAGTCTACAGTAATAATCCAAGAAACATCGTTCAGCTCAAGGAGAATATCCGTGGTGAAATGGCAGCCATTACACCAGTATTACTGAAGAAAGTTTTCAATAATTTTCGTTTGAGGTTAGAGGAGTGCCGTCGTAGAGAGGGTCACCATTTAGATGATATTATTTTTAAAAAATAAACTCCATTTATTACTCTACAATGCCTTAGATTTATTTTAACCATACCTTTTGTATTTATTTTTTTAACTATTTTTTAAATATGCACGTTCTATTGCGCCACCCTGTACTTTGTTTTGCCGCCATTTTGGTAAACTTTAGTCTTGACAGTTCATATTTGGCAGTTGCGAAGTAGAAACGAGACAAATTTATTATGGAAAAATATTAATTTATTATGTTCTAATCTTTAAAACATTTTATCAATCATCGATTACTGTGACGATGAAAAAGTTATGTGACATTTTTGGGAGAAACAACGTGCCAACAAAATGCACTATTTATCGTGTAGTGGATGATTTCGAAGGAAGAGGGTCTGTAGCTGATAGAGCCAAGCATGGACCAAAACGCACTGCAACATTGGCTGAAAACATTACTGCTGCTGAAGAAAGTGTTCAAAACAATCCATCAACCTCGATTCGACGCCGAGCTCAGGAGCTTGGTCTTCAAAGAACAACTTTGGCCACAATTTTGCACAAGGATGTGCATTTGTTTCCATTTAAGATTCAGTTGACACAAGAGCTTCTTCCACAAGGCCATTTACGCCGCCGTACATGTACCAATAGGATGTTACAGTTCGCCCATGACAACCCCGATTTTCATGGAAAAATCATAATGAGAGACGTGACACATTTTCATTTGAATGGATATGTGAATAAACAAAATAGTCAGTTCTGCACAATGGAAACCCCTCATATTATTCATCGGTCACCTTTCCATCCATTAAAAGTGACAGCCTGGTGTGCAATTTTGTCAGGATGAATCATTGGACCTTACTTCTTTGAAACTGAAAACGGCGTAATGGTAACTGTCAATGGGGAGCGATATCGTGATATGATTGGAAATTTTTTAACGATACAACTGCATGCTTTGAGTTTGATTAACATGTGGTATCAACAAGACGGTGCCACTTCGCATACAGTCAGGATTATAATTAAATTACTGCGTGACCTCTTTCCACAACAAGTTATTTCAAGAAATGGTGATGTTGATCTGCCTCCACGGTCGCCTAATTTGACTGCTCCGGACTTCTTTTGTGAAATGTGTGAGAATGTAATGAGAGAGGCGGACATTTATCTGAAATTGTATTCCATACATAATTGCCGACATTAAATAAAACATTTATCCATATACGATCCATTCTCTTTCATCTAACCAAAAATTATAAACAAACAAAGAAGTATAGCTTCCCGACTGGCACCTTGTATGTTAATAGACTTAGTAAGTAAGTAATTAAGGAGATACATATACTTCAAATATGTTTTGAAACCACGATTTTACAAAATATGTGTTTTAAAATTATTTGTTACCCTTTAATTACGTGATACTGAGATCGCGTTCAGAATTTTGGCTTTTGAAATTGTGTTGACTGAATCGATTTCCATTACAGTACAGTCCATTACAGTAGATACAGTAGAGCTTTTCACATTCAGTGAGCATACACGCATTCTACTTTTAAACTCATTCAACGGAGTTTGAGAAGCATTCTCTAGACTTGACGAATATTCGACTACTCGAAGCATTCTTTAGATATCGAAGTTGCTGCTGCTCAAAGATATAGGCGACTGTATTGGAATTGAAGCCACGATCATGCGACCGATAGTAGCGTATACTGACCATCGCGTCATGGGCGGTTAGGATTTCACAGATTTTATTTCATTATTCGTTTTCCAAAACCTTAGCCAATACATTTTATTTTCTTTAATAATACCTTCAATTTTCTATACAAATCTTTTCGAACTCGAACTCTGAAATCGACTTAGAAATTCTTGGAAAAAAGTGATGATTATTTTTTTTTTTTGAAGCGAAAACATTTCCGTTTTAATTTCCCATTACAAGCTTTCAGAACTCATTTGCTTATTGCATTACGTTTTGTTTGCCTTAATCCTCCAGATCTCAAATTGTGATCACTAATATCAATGCCATAACGAACAACTCATTTCTTTGCAAGGTCTGAAAGAATTTATAGTTATTAATTAATCTTAATCCTAGAAAAAACAATCGATTCTTTAATTAAATAGATAATTTATTCCATACAAGTGCTT
>JAHXMU010000027.1:893924-963201 GCA_019455685.1 Philornis downsi
CAGTGGACATTTTAAATTTTGATAAGATTTTGTTACCGGATAACCTCCGTTTTCATTTTTAGAACTTGATTCGCCAAAAGCATGCTGTGCGTCAAATTTTATTGAATTTAGTTCAACTCCTGGAAAGATAATAAGCTGAAAATATATGACTTAAATCGGTTGTCCGTTTCCATTGTGAGACTTTATTGTAGTAAATGTTCAGCGTGCTACAATGTAAGAACTGTTAATATAAGAATATATGGGGTAGGTGGGTCATTTGTGTGTGATGTACTAGAAGAGGCGCAACTAGTTGGCAAATTTTTTCAAATTTCTGAATGTGAAGTTACAGAGGAAAAATTCAATTTCTTAAATTAGGTCAATTTGTACGGGAGATACCAGAAGGGTCAGTAAAGATTTGCGGCCGGGATCGGGATCAGATGGACCAACATTGCTCAATTAACGTAAGAAGTCATATAACGCATTCTATTTTTTGTCGTATTCATTCCTCCGAACGGAGATATAAAAACGGCATTTTAAGATTTATGGTCACCAAATTGGACGTAAATCCACTTTACCGATAGTACATCATTGTCATTAAGTAATTTTTTGTCCAACATGTTGTCTTGTGTGGAAGGCACAAGAAGAGGCGTACTGATTTTGCTCATTCTAAATTTCAGACCAATACTTAGGGAAATGTTATCACTGGCACTATTTCTTTAAGATCGGTGGATTTTCCTCGTCAAAAAAAGTACCGGTAATTGGGCAATTAAACAAAAAATATTTATTATTCATTCAAATTTACTGTTTCACTTTGGGACATAACTACACAAGATGGAAGGATTCCGATGTATTGCGAAAGGCATAAAATCAACATAACAACCGATGTGATCCATTTTCAACATTGATCAGTCAAAGCATATATGTTAAATACAATCAATGACGGCCAATTTGTATGGGGGCTATATCCAATTGTGTGCCAAAGTGATTCATTTTCAGCAAGGACTATCACCGACAATAGAAATGAATAAGCATTCCAATTATAATTGGGGAATTTAGAAGCTATAAAACCGAATGCGGCCGATTAATTTGCATGGAACTGTATAAAAGCTTGGTTCAGACTGGCCCATTTTGAACAAATATGCATATTCTCTAAATTTATGTGTGAATTGCTGTTCAAATCTAATGCAGTCCATGCTTTCATAGCACCAAATCATGTGAAAGGTGATTCTTTGTAGTTCGATATATATTTTTTATGACAAACGTCAGCACAAACTCTGCATAACCTGAATCACAATGTGGAATAGGGCATAATTATGATATTTTGCTATATACATATGTGGAAAGTGTAGGAAATTTTTCCATATTTTTGAAACTTTGCTAGCTGTTTTTATTGAACAAAAAAGTTCAGCGTTAAAGTTGTGCATTTGCTCTCAATGAAGAAATTCTGTCGGACCAACGCTGGACATTTTACCGTAGTTTCTAATCAAATATTCGTTTTTGTTGTTTTCGTTCATTTCTATTCGAATGATTACTTTAATAGAATACTTTCGAAGCTATTAGAATACGTGCGGTATAAACGTAAATGTCAACGATATCCTCCAATTTAAAAAAAAAAAATGTTACATTATTGGAAGCCCAAAAGTAATTGAAGACGCAACCAATATAATTAAAAAAAAAAAAAAAAAACAAAAACCGACAGCTCATTCAAATGATCGTTTTTAGAGGTATTTTAGAGGTAATTTAGTAACCGGGTTTCTCATGCATTTCTCACAATTATTTCAAACTTACTTTCGATGGGTGTTAATATTTGGTACCAATTTCTATCAGGCAAAATCTGGATAATCCGAAGTAGAACTCAACAACACTTGATACTTGATTCTGTTTCTGTATTAACCAACTTTTATAAATGTAAAAATAGTGCTATCAATATTGAACTTTTCAAATATTAACAATTCAATCCGGCCTATTTATCACAAGTTCATCTTAAAGTTTTATTTCCATTTGAACTCTGTTTAAGAAGCGCTGAAGTCATGTAAGATAAATTAAATCGTCGTTAAGAAGGTATTTCTGACATTCTCCTTTTGTTGAGATAGTTCAAATGAATATAAAAAAAATTCTAAATACTGCGGTATTGCAGTTTGCTTTGAAGCACTGTCTAAATCAGCTTGAAGGATTTGTGTTGTTTACGGAGTAGCCCGTCAGCTCCTTGATAAACTCAGCAACTCAATAATAAAAAGTAAAAGTAAAACAAAAGCAAAAAGTAAAAACTATAATAATTATTTGTCATTCTTGGCAATTCCCATAAATTGTACTAAAACATTAATCATAAAAAAAGTCAGAAATTCAATTACAGTTTTTGGTTCATTTGAATAGTCCCCCTTACAAAAATTAGATTATACACGAAAACATTAATTCTAAATTAAAGGTATTATTTTTTGCTTACGTCCAATCTAAAAATAATTATTTTAAGTAAGACATAGCAGTGGGTGTTTTCGCCCTGTTTGAGAATACATTCATATATTCTGTTCGGTAATGAATCATTCAGTTTTTTGATTAGGTCCAGCGAAATACATGACCAGGCCTGTTTAATTCCATTAATAAGTTCACTTTTGCTTGAATATTGTTTGCTTGATCCATCCGCAGACGCTTTAAATTACGGTTAAGTCTGGAGAGTAAGGCGGCCAGTTCATAACCTGAACATTTTGGCTTTCAATCCATGATTTGACGACTCTTGCAGTGTGGATTGGCGCGTTGTCATGCTGGAGTTTCAATTCCAAGTCTCCGAAAACATTTTTAACTTCTTCTTCTTCTTCTTAGGTGACGACTGGAATAGACATCCTTATCTATTATACGACGCCCGTAGAAAAAAAATTCCAAGCGTTTCGATTTTTTGCGCTTCTACTCCAATTCGTCACATTAAGATTTGACAATATTTCAAAAACCATATAACAAGACGGCGTTTTTAACTTCAGGAAAAGCTTTTTCCAACACGGCTTTGTATGATGTCGCATTCAGTTTTGCAGAGAGAAACTGGAGCTCTATTGTGTCATAATAAGAGATCGCCCCCAATACCCCACCTTCCCGGCTGTGTGATCGGTGGAGTAGGTGTTCCTCTTTTCGAAGATCGTGGAAGTAGTAATTATATACTCCACGTCATAATCGTACAACAAAAATTAAGACGACGTTCCTTACGGAGATTGTATAGCAGTGGTTTCTTTTTAAGTCTCAAGCGTTGCAAGTGTGCTGCTTTGTAAAAAACACTTTTTTTGCCGTTATTATACTTGCACTCGCGCCAACTTTTTCCTTGATTTTGGTAGCAGAGTCGTCTGAATTTGAGATATATCTCAGAATAGCCCTCTTGCCAGCGGCTGTAATAGCACTTGCTGTTCGATCTTTCATATTATTTCCATAGCCTTCGGAGTCACATATGTCGATATAGCTTCGCGACTCCTATTAGTTTTTCTGGCTATTTGATGAATAGAAAGTCCACAGTCTTTGTAATTTTGGATCTTTCCTCGACACTCAAGGATTTAGCTCGGCACATTTTAGTTAAATTTGATTGTTTTACATTTAGTTGTACACAATTACTGTAATCCGATCTGATTTATGATGATCTACAAAAGACTTTCACACTTAAACTGATTACCACGTTAGGGGTGCAATTCAAATGGACCAAAAAAGAAAAACACATTTTTCACTCATTCAAAAAAAAAAAAAAAAAACGAATTAAAATAACGGGACACTTCCAAGGCTTGAAATTTTTTGTAAGTGATGTGCGGAAGTAGGAGAAACAAATAAGTAAAAGCTGGACCGTTATGAGAAGTGTACTTTAAATAATAGCCACTATGGTTAAATGATTAGGGGGGCGCTATTCAAGTGAGCGGCAGTGTATAGACCAACCTATATTACATTTGCTATTGCGTATTATGTCCTAAAATTTTATTCTTTTCTAAACGAAAATGATTTTTTTTAAATCGGTTGAAAAATACCATATTTCTCAGATTAATTTGTTCCAAAAATTATTTTTCCCAAATAGAGAATACAATTTCCAGTTTTTTAGTAACAGACATTGTTTTTGTGATCAATGTATGCTTTAAACAAATCTATCAGAACCAAGAAAGGAGGAGAAGCAGAGTTTAATATTTTGTCATACCTTAGCCGAGAATTTTAACTGAGTTATCGACCCACCCTTCTAGTATGGCTATTACAAATTGAAGGATTTTCCAGAATTCAGTTTTTTCTTTTAACCCCCTATTCGTACACTACAGCACATTTAATTGTAGACCATTTTAGTGGTGGATAACGCTCCTTGAAAAATGTGCCAATTAGTGCATATGGCCGATTCAACTCATATGCTTTTAGATTCGTATCTTTTACTTATTTGTAGTAAAACTAGTCAAATTAGCTATATGTATATGTTAAATGGTTGCCAAGAAAACGAAGCGCATTGTGATTCTACTTGACTGATTTTCTAAAATTCAAATCTATTATACAATTTTTAATTAATACGATTCCGTTGTCCTGATTTTTGTTCTTTGCGCTGATTTGTAACTTTCTGTAAATTTTAGAAAAATACGCCCCTCCTGATATCTCCCATGCAAACGAAAAATTTAAAATTTGGTTTATGAACTAAACTGTAAAAATGAAAATGGAAGGTATTGTCAATACCCTTCTGGCACCTCTCATTTGAATTGACTGGCTTATCGAAATTTTATTTTTTCCCCAGCGATCCCTAAATTTGTAGAGTGCAGTTACTTAAATATATTTCAATTGTGTTGCATTGTAATGGTTGATAAATGTAAAAAAAAAATCGGGTAACAACGCATTCCCATACAAATTATCTAATTTAGCTCACATATTGCTGGACTAATACTTTACGTTCAGTTGCACTAAATGCACAATAATTTAGCAAGCATAAGACATTTCACGTCGCCAGTTATGGTACCACACAGTCATGATATGAACTCATGCAAAAGAGAGTTGAATCAAGATATATACACCATTTCACTAAAATTTCTGCACACTGTGACAACAGCATGTATTGTTATCATTCCGATATAGCCCACTGTACTGCGCAAGCGTTGGGTTATTAGTTTTTTCTTAGTGTAGTTTTATTGGATTGCTCAAATGCTTTCAGCAAAAAGACGAAATCCAAAAAGTTCTAAAAAGACATGCGTTGGTACCCAGCGAAATCAACAATTGCTTGTTGTAGGCGTACATCATATGAATTTTTGTACTGTTTTCTTTAACACTGTTCGTATGAAATTTAAACTTTAGGATTGATACATGTCTGTATTTTATACACTGGATAATACTTGGGAAATTCAATATTAACAGCATTATTTTAACATCTGTCATCACGAAAACAACTTTTATGTAAAAGGAAAATATTCACATTTAAAAAATTAAATTTGCCGTAACAATGAATTATACGTGTGGGTTCTCTGAGAAGTTCTATAAAATTATATTGTTGGATATTAACTTTTGTCGCTCCCGATTTTATCTAATAGGTATTGGTAACAAATAGTAGCGCTATAGGAAGTTATCTGTAAAAGGTTATATATATATATTATATATATTATATATTTTATATATATATATATATATATATAGTGCCTAAAGCGACTGCTCCTATAAAACTAGGAAATGTAGACTTAAAAAAACTGCCTGATTGTTAAGTCTTAAAAATACAAAAGTCAGTTTACAAAAACCGCACTGATACCTTTCCCTATCCAGCATTAGCATAACGTAAATTAGGAATGAGTCTAAATATATTAAAAACCTTTAATTTCAGTCTCAAGTTTGGAATTTCCTTCGCAACTTATTTCTTAGATTTGCTTGTTGTTTTGCATAATATAGATATCTGATTATGTTTGCTAACTGATTCCATGAAGGGTCATTGTGAATTTATAATTATACAACAAGCATAATAATAAAATTCATATAATAAAGTATTCAAAAGTATAAAAGAAATGGAAAAAGAAACATTTTACAAGTTTACTCAGAGAATATAACTTGTATAATAACTTTTCTTTTAAACAGATATGACTTCTTGTAATTTTACTCGTTTACGAGGTGCACGAGTTGTTTATGTGTTTAAATATAAACCTCAATGCATCACCCTCAATTTACAGTATATGTGAACATAATTTATCTTTATGTTCACATATCCTAACAAGTATTTGCGAGTTCTATAAAACATCACATATGTATGTGTATAAATGAACTCTTTCTGACGCCGTTGCCCAGAACTAATAAAATCACATAATAAAATCGCCCAGTAAAATTGTGTATACTTTATATTGAAAAATGGTATCGAAAACAATATCCTCAAAAACATTTTCTTCCTTCCTGGCGTAGGAAATAAAATGTACTAAAACGCCATTAGATATAAGTTGCTGAACCATAAAAGTGTTATTATAACTTTATTATTGTCAACAATCATCAAACTTACAAATATGCTTATGAAGGGTTTGGTCCTGCCCAGTTTGAAAACTCGTATTATTGCTTAGCCCATATTTCACATTTTTACAATTATGTTGTTTTCTATTGCTTACAGAGATGTCAAATAAAAAAAAATTTAATAATTGTCATGGGAATGCCAATTTAAGCATGCATCTCAAATCAACACACAGACCTCCACGCATCGGTTTCCGGAAAAGTAATGAAAAAAGGTTCTAATCATTTGGGACGAATCAGAAACGTTGACAGCAAACACTTTGGAGTGGCAGAAGGCTTTATTTAACTCAGATCCCCCGACGAAAGAGCTTAAAAAATCGTTAAACATATTTGGTCAAAATATACTTTTTATTTCAAATGTATTCATCTGGGCGTTACATTTGGACGGTATCGTATGGTCAGTGGTGACATATGTGAAAATTTGTTGACATTTTGACAATCTTTGTTCACAAAATTAATGTTTGCCTCTTTAGCTTTGATGTATTCAAATAGTTCTAATAATATATGAGAAAATCTAACAATCAAATTGTATCTAACTATCTAACAGTCAAATAAAAATCAAAATATGTATATCATTTGTTACGGCAAAAACGTAACATCCAAAATAAATCGCTAAGAGTGCAAGATATGTTTAAAACAAATGTGTTTTATAACTATTTTGAGCCTATCTTGAGCCTATCGCCATGAAGCTCCTGAAAATTCTGCATAGCCTAATATTTGCTAACATTGAAAATGAGCTACATTGCCCTTTCTGATTGACTGATTTTCCTAAGAAGCCTTCGAAAAATAGTTTATATATATATTTAAAACTAAAACGCTCCTATGTACATTAAAAGTGTTACTATTTGTACACCTTCATCTCAAAGAATAAACTGTCACATCCAAAAGGAAGCATTCATTTGATCAAGTGTGTTTCATGTGTTATTAAGCCGATTAAGCGATGGCCATCTGTAGTACGGCTATACGGGAGGGGCGTACCTTCAAAAGTGCAAAAAGGTTTAGAGCAAGACAAGGATTATTCGAGTTATGGTAAATAAAGCCTTCAATGTCATGTAGATATGAATAGCTTCATTTTTCTTAAAACGTTTTTTTTTCAAACAATGGACAAAATTCAAGCCGGAAAAATCTACGTCTTAGGAGATTGTTTCAAAAATTACAGGTTAAAACAATGGCCAAAAATTCAAAGATCACTGCACTCTGTGAAATAGGATTTACAAGGAAAAAATTAGTTTTTGAAAACTCGAGAGGGCCAGAAAGAGTGGGTCGATATAGCCCACTTACAATCTCCAGCTACAATTTGGAACAATATTAATCAGATTCAAATTTTTGGAAGTTTCATACAAATTTACGGCAGTAATTGCGCCGATCAGCCAACCAGCAGAACAGACAAAATCACTTAATCGACTTAAAAAGTAATGGAACATATTTAGTCAAAAGATTCTTTAAACGCTCCCTTCTAGGTGTTACATTTTTGGCCGTATCAAATGATACCTTCATTCCTTCGGGGGAAAGTATAAAAACAGATTAAATTAGCATATCCTAGACCTCTATAAAATGTAATTATGAACAAACGTAAAGGTTTTCATAAGATTCAATTGCTTGAGTAATTATTCAAATGTGTTGGAGTAGCAAACTTTACTTGTTAATTACATACTCATACAAAGAAAATGAGAATAAGTTTTACATGTTGTAAGAAAGAGATTGAAAATAATGCAACCACCTACATAAATAAATCCACGTAAATAACATACATTGTTGCAACATGTATAGGGAAGATTGCAGGAATTGAAAGGAGAGGAGAAAGGAGAAAAAGAAGAATTTCAAGATGAATTGTCAGAAACAAAAACCAGTACGCAATTTTTAGTCAGGTGAATTGACTTACACATACACATATCTTCCACCAACTTCCTTTTGCGTTAATGCACAAATTTGAAGAGTGCCACAATGGGCGTGGTGAATAACAGTTCTTTTAATTCAGAGTACCTATCCAGGTAATACTCTGAATTAAAGAAAAATAAAAAAAGAAGAAGAAAAGAATGGAAGTTATAATGGAAGCATTATAACTTCTTTAAATCATCCACTTAAAAATTGTGTGTGGTACCCTAAGGGGCATGACAACTAAGTCCTTTTAATTGGAGGAATACGTTTACTAACGCTTAAGAATATATTGATAAGACAAAGTAATTTGTATGGGTATTAAAAGGTATTATAATTCAATGCAACTGATAGAAATTTAAATAACTGCCGTCTACGAATTCGATATTATCTAATGTAATGCCAGTCATTTGTACTCTCAGAACTTAATTGACCAAATGCATGATTGACAAATTTAATTGGATTCAGTGCAACCGACACAAAGCTAAAATTACTACAGAATTTTAGTCAGACGAACTGACTTACATATACATTCACCCAATGTCTTTTCGGGTTGCTGCAAAAAAATCACTGAATTAAAGCGCTCTGATAGAAGCATAATTGTAACTTTCCGAAGTCCTCCATTTGAGAAATGTAGAAGGACCATTGATTTTTGCTAAATTGGCCAACTTGTAAGTGTGGCATAAAATCTATTTTAATTTGCAATACTGAAGGCCTGATGCAAGCTCATTTACACTGAATATAGTGCAATTGAAAGAACGACGCAAATCTTGGAATATGTATGTAAGTTAAATAAGGCAATTTGTATGAGTGGCAAAGGAGAGGGCGTGGTCATTCAATGTATTTTTATTATTATAACGTATTATAACTCAATATATTTGACGAGAATTTAAATAGCTTCAGGCTATGAATTATGTGTTATAGGGAAGATCAAATTACGATAAGTCGGTTAATTTGTATGGCAGATACAAGAATATGCATGGCAATGTCGTCCATTTTTGTTCCCAGAATTTACATTACCAAATGTATGATATATGGCAAATTGTAGCAACTTATGGAAAGAGATGAAGCCAAGAACATATGGATTAAATCGGTAATGTGTATGGGAGATACCTGAAGAGGCAGTGTTAATCGGCCAATTTTTTTTAATATTTAGAAATATTAGAAATTGTGAGAGATGCAATACACGAATTGCAGACGGACATCGCTCAATCGATTTGAAAGTCATGAATCGCATTTGGTCGAAAGAAACTTGTGTTGTGATTACAGTAGGGATCTACTATATCACAGTGTTGTGTGTTTACAGTAGGGCTATACTGTATTACTGTGTTTTGGGTTTTCCCTATTCCTGTCTAGGACGCGTATCACCTCTGAGGTGATGCCCGTTTGCGTATTTTAATAAAGGCGCGAGTCCGCGCACTTAACACAGCACACTTAACACACCTGGAGAAGAAAAGTTCATATATTTTCAGAGAGAATAAAACACAATGGAGCGTTTTCTTCCTTCTGGTCACCACTTAGTGTATCACGTTTATTTACATAAAGCCTTAACCTATTCCATGTGTGACCGAAAATCAAAACACAATTCTTGTTGATCAAGCGGAAGTTCAATCGGCAATTACTTAATGTTATTGTGCATTCACAGTTCAATCACCCAGACTTGCTTTCGTCAACACTAAGCAAAAGAATCTTGGTGAATGAAAAAGTAAACTCACAACTTCACATTATTCAGCATGTGCACAACTGGAACAATAACCAGCTCGTGTTGCACGTATTGCAAATTGCTGTGGGTCAACGAACACCAATATTTATTATTTAGATACGAAATACATACGAAACTACAAAATTATAATTCTAAATCACTACACTTGGCACTTTAGACGCTTGCTTCTGAATATAATATTTTTGCCATGTCTAATGATATAGACCCTCATTCATTATTTCAGATGAAGGTATAAATATATGGGTTAAACCTATGAGGTTCCATAGAATTATAATAAATAAATACAAAGCACAAATCTTCGTTATTGGAGCATAAAAGCTCAACAGTCCCAAATATTAGGAGAAACAAATAGGGCATTAAATTATGGCTAACCGACAACAAATAGTACATTTACCGAATAATTTTATGATTATTTTGAAACTCCAAAAGATATATGCCTTCAATGCATGTGGTGAAAAATAAAAATAGAATGGTACATATAAACATGGTAAGAAATGCACAAAAATCCGTAAACATATATTTTAAAAATTTGTTAACAACAGAGATTAAAATTGTTATGAAATGGACTTAGTGCATTTTCGTATTTCCATGGTTTCACTAACATACTGCTGAAAATTGTTAATATTTAATTTTTAAAATGATATCCGTATGTGGAATATGTTTTATCAAAATATTAAAGTCTTATTTTGGAAGGTGTTGGAGCTCAGTAGTTATACTCTGCATTACATGAGTCGCTTACATTTTTCAGCGATTTGCGACAGAAATCTAGTTTAAAAAGAAAATACTCGTACATACTTACAGCTACGTAGGAATTCAGTAGGTCATATTTCTTTATTATCATAGTTTTGACGACACCTTCGTCTACATTTAATTTTTATTTGGACAAAGGTACGTAGAATTTTATCATGTATGTGCTTTAAATACCTCTGCTGTGACACATATGCGAGATATCGGCAAAATGTACTCGTATCTGAATCATTTTATCGGGTGGTTTGGAAAGTTCATCCAGTTTTTAAAAGAAATTTATTTACAAATTTATAAAGAAAAAAACAATATTATTTTAATCTATTATAAAATCTTCCCCTTTTCAGATAACTTCTTCCCAACTTTCTGGGAGCTTTTTAATTCCTCTTTCACAAAACTTGCGTGGTTTTTCGGAGAAAAGCGTTCATTTCGATTTTTCACTTCCTCGTCGTTATGGAAATTCAAATCCTTTAAGTGATTGTTCAGACTGCGAAATAGGTATTAGTCGGACGGAACGAGTTCTGGGGAGTACGGTGGGTGAGGCAAAACTTCCCACCCAGGCTCTGAGAGTTTCTGGCGGGTTCGCAAGGCAGTGTAAGGCCTTGGTGAGGCAGTGTGAGGTATCCACACATCGAGGTTGCTCACAAATTCGAGCTACCCCGTGAACGATTGAGCCTGATTTTTTGATTATTTCAGCTATTTCCCTAACTGTTTCACGGGGATTAACAATAATTAAATCTCTCAAGACCTCGGAAACAATTTCTTGCGGTCGTCTTGATCTGGGAGCGTCCGTTACGGAGAAGTTGCCCGTAGAAAATCTTTTAAACCATTTCCGTCAAGTTCTTTCCTTTGGTCCGTTTTCTTCATAAACAGACTTTATTTTTCACCTGACTTCAGCAGCCGTTTTCTCTTTTTGGAAATAATACACAAAAATGCATAAAACTCTCTTTTTCGTTCATTTTTCCACTTTTTTTTTTGTTTTTTGTTTTTTTTTTTTTTTTTTTTTAAACGCTATAACAATACAAGAATAGAACGAGAACAATAGCAAACAGTTTAGAGAAGGGGTGGGAGAGGGTTATGATAGTGTTTGAAGTAATTTTGCGTCATGAGAAGTGACGTGTGTTGAACTAGTCTAAACATAAAATTAAATGTTTGCGCGTTTTTATAAAGTGGCGCATAAGCAACGTTAATATTTGATCAGTGAATACACTTTTGTTTAAGTCTTTTTTCGTCTCTTTACTAAATAATACTTAAAAATTTATAATGGAAAGGCTCAGCACAGAACAAAGAAACAAAGTTGTTCAATTTTACTTTGAAAGTCAGCATTCGATTACTCAGCTCATATCGAACTTTCTTTCATGTTCGAAATGCTGCTAGCGCTCCAACAATTTATCGATTGGTTCAGCTTCCGCGTGCTGGAAGACCCCGTGCAGCTCGAAATGAAGTGACCATTGCTCGAGTGCAAGCAAATAGCGAGGAACACCCCGAAACTTCCACCAGGCGACGTTCTCAGCAGTTAGCGATGTCTAGGCGGTCTTTGCAAAGAATTTTACATATGTTACATCTTTCCCCGTATAAGATGCAATTGGTTCACGAGTTAAAACCAAATGATGCACAAGATCGCATTCAATATAGTCGCCGTTAACGTTAGCTAGCCTTTATATCCAATGGACCGATTGTCATGAAATTTTTACAGTATATTTACTCGTATATCACCCAGGCAAGAATCATGGGTTATATTAGGTCTTGATTGGACAAACAGGTGTGGTACCGCCCATACAAATAACAATTGTGAACGACTATACCTAATGAACTGTTCGAGGTATACAGATGGAATTTGATACGTATTTTGGAGTAAAAAGTGGGCTGTGCTCATCCTCTTTTTAAAACTTCCTTATGGTAGCCAAAGTAACCGACCGATCGATATACAAATTTATTATATTACTATCAATCACAAAATTGTCTTTCGTTATACTAGGTTAAAATGGTAAATTGAGGGACTGAACGTCATAAAAATTAAGCAGTAGGTTGATATCGTTCGCGGAATTCTCATATGCCACATTAGGCTAAGATAGGAAAAAGGGCGTGGCACCGTCCACACAACTTAACATTATGAACGGTCATATATCATATATTATTAGAGGGACAACGATGCGATTTGACATGTATGCTACTGACGTAGAAAAAAATATGTCGGGAAAAAAGGTGAGCGCTGCCCCACTCCTGTTAAAAAAATTAGTTACACTGGTCAAAGTATCTAAGAAATGGTTATAAAAATCTAGCTGTATGTTACTATCAACAACGAAATCTTAATGCGCTATATAAAGAAAATATTAGGTAAAGGAGCATGACATTGACGCATTAACATTTAGAACGGACATATGCCGGTGTACAGATAACATTTGGTATATAGACTGCTGTAACAGAATGAAATATGCGTCAGGCCACGTCCTCTTTAATAATGCAATAAAATGTTAAATATTTCTGATCGATCGTTATAAAAATTACGCAGTGTGTTGCTATTAGTTACGAAACTTTCATAAGCTATGTTAGATTACGGCTAGAAAAAGGAAGTCACACCGCCCACACAACCTAATGATTTAAGTGGCCATTTTGCATGAACTATTAGGGGGTTAAATGAATATACTAGCGATTTAAAAAGTAACATGTCTTAGAAAAAAGTGAACGGGACCAGACTTTGTTTTTTAAAAACCGAGTGCCACCAACATTTAAGAGTATGTTACTGTTAATCACGAAATGGTCATATGCTATGTTAGGTTATGTTGCTACACAAAAATTTAAACGACCATATCTCATAAACTGTTAGAAATAAATATATGAAATTCATAACATTTTAGTAATACAAAATTATCGACCGAATCAGATAACATTAGGAAAAGGTTGAGCGAAAATTCATGTTACTGATAATTCAGTCTATGTTATGTATTTATTATGTAGAAAGCTCAGAATTATACAACTAAAGAAGATGTTTCCTTTATACTTTAATGGTGGCGCTGCACACCGGTTCAGTTTTTATTTTATAAAAGGGAGTCAAAAAGTTGAATATTATTGCACATACAAATTGGAATTTTATGCCGATCATATTACATTACGCGTGGTTATCTCGCCGAATTACACCAGAATGTAGGAACAAATTCGGTGTGCAATAATTATATGATAGCACGAATTGACAAAATTTAAAAGAATCGGCCGATTAACCATGCCCTTTCTGGTATCTTTACACTAAATTCAATCGAATTTGGAGCATATTGAAGATGTGCTAACATAGGATCACAGAATGAAAAACGACCACATGCCACGGTTCCTTCCTCTCCATTGCTGTGAATTCAGTCAAATGTAATACACGTTAAAAGCTTGCCAAAATATAAATGACTGATTTAATTCATGTACTTCCAAATTCTTTTCCTTTGAATCAGTGTCATATGGAACACACCATGGGTTTAATAATCTCAGTTCTGAGAGCGTAAATGGATGACACTACATACCCCTTCCGGTACCTCTAATACTAATGGACCGATTTATCATTAGCTTGCGTTTTTGCCAATTGGATTACGTAACAATAAATCTCTAGGTTTTTTTCGAAGAACGAAAAATTAAAACACGAAATTATAACTTTCTCTGGGAATTATAGAGGCAGCACTGATTTCTGCCAAATTGGCCTATTTGGGTATGTGGTAACATAATGCAGTTTATATTTTATTTATTAAATTCTTGATGGTGACTGAAACTAAACTGCAATTCAGTGGAATGAAATGAAATATGTTAATCTAGGAATATGTAGGCAAAACTAACATAATTTGAATGGGAGTTATCCAGTCTATTTTTTTAAATAAAATATCGGCCGTTCTTTTAAGATTGCTAACAGAAATAAGTTGAATTTTTCATAAATATTGCACTCATGTGTTTGACAGTAAACTAACGAACACATACATTCAAACAAACCAATCAAATTATTCAGTCACAGTAACAGACGAATTTGAGAAGTGTTTATTAAATATTCGTCAAAGCTTGTTAATAATTAAATTTCGTTTACTTTATTCATGACTTTTTCATTCCATTTCCTTACTATTTGTTTGTTTGCAAGATGTGATCAACAAAGCAGCTGTTTTAAATGTTAATGCGATTCTCCTAGGCATGATGATTTGGAAAATGAATTACATAGACGAGTATATACGAGGTGTGATCAAAAAATAACCGTTATTTTCAATTTTTTTTTTCAAAAAGTATTTATTTATTCATCAATTTTTATTTTATTTAATATAATACAGATATAATACACTTGTGCCGGCGTTTCTTCTAATCGTCGAAGCACTTTTAAAACGTGTTTCTTGATATCGCGAACAGCTGCTGTTTCTATTTATTTTTTTACCTCCTCAATCGTAGCAAAACACTTTCCTTTCATCGGCGTCTTCAGTTTTGGGAAGAGGAAAAAGTCAGCGGGGGCCAAGTCTGGATAATACGGTGGTTGAGGCATTCTTGCGGTTTTGTTTGTTTGGTGCGTTATCGTGGTGCAAAATCCATGATTGGTTTTTCCACAATTTTGGGCGTTTCTGACGAATTGCTTTGCACAAACGGCGAATAACTTCAAGGTAGTATTCCTTATTGACCGTAGGAGCTTGTGGCAAGAATTCATGATGCACCACGCTATTGCAATCACGTTTGACCGAACTTGACGTGCTTTTTTCGGAGGCTCTTCTGGACGCTTCCATTGGGATGATTGGGCTTTGGTTTCAATGTCATAGCCATACACCCATGATTCGTCGCCAGTTATAATCTTTTTGAGGAAATCTGAATCGTCGTTGAGTACGTTGAACAGCTCCTGAGCGATGTCCATGCGACGTTGTTTTTTTTGCTCAAAATTTTGCAATTTTGGGACAATCTTCGCTGCCTCACGTTTCATGCCTAAAACATCCGTAAATATTATTATGGACATGAGCCGAACGATATGCTAACATCTTCAGCAACCTCTCTAATAGTGATTCGACGATCATCCAAAATCATTTTCTTCACTGCTTCAATGTTTTCATCGGTTGTTGACGTGCATCGTCATTGACATTTTCTCGGCCTTCCTTAAACCGGTTATATCACAATTTAACTTCTGTTTTGCTCATAGTAGACTGGAAAAATGCCACAGTCAACATTTCAAATGTCCTTGCACATTTAATTTCATTTTTTGCACAAAACTTAATACAGTTTCTTTGGCCCATTTTTTCGAATAGTAAAAAATCGAAGAGCACACCAAAACACGACTAACCTTTTTATCTGTTATAAACAAACTGACAATCCAAAATAGCTGATATTGTCAACATATATAACAGACATGTGTACCAACATAACAGAAAAAAAATGCGAAAATCGAACATACGTAACTCACGAATTTTTTTTTTTTGATCACACCTCGTACGGTGAAATAACAGTGGTGAAATAACTGTTCGGTGATGTTGTCTTAGCATATTTGGCTGTCGTTTCTCGGCTCTTTCAATCACCTCAATACCAGTTTTAAAATATTTTATACAAAGTTATTCACCTTCTCACTCAATCCTTTCTTTCCTTCTTACTGAGAGTTTACAAATTGTTTTCTGATGACAACCAATTGTGTATATTTACATGAGTCTCGCCATGAGGCCTTACTCTTGGTGTGCCATCACACATGGTGCTGTTTTCTATAATTCTTTTCTTGGTTATAATTCTTTTCTTCTTGCGGCGGCAGGCGCCCCTTTGGGGTACCCAAACTAATCCCGAAAGGATTAGTCGAACTACCTTTGAGATTAGAATTAGATCCCCTTGAAAAAACTTCCTCAGATCCTGCTTCCTCTCTCGCAAAGTATCTTTGCAGTCACATGGTATGAGGTGAGCTACCTCCCGGTTAGGAGTTGAGGTAATCTAGGAAGACCTCGTTAAACATAACAGCGTTTTCCAAGCTCCTGCCTTCCTTCAGCAACGCAACCTGAAGCAACGCAAAAACACTGAAAACACATGTTCGGGCAACCACAACCAGCACGATGCTCCCACAAGGGGTCCAACGCCATCGGCCAGGCAAGAACAGTGTTCTTTGGGCCCCTGGTCACCCGTGCTACCAGAAGAGAAAAACCCTCTGGTGTGGAACTGGTAATCCATTATCTACGGCATAGATTTTCAATGTCCGAGGAGAAAATATCAACACAGCAAATTAATGCCATGCTCCTCTAGTCTATTAACCATATCTCTCCACGAAGACGACGGCGACGGCTTCTCCTCTAGTCTATTAACCATATCTCTCCACGAAGACGACGGCGACGGCTTCTATGTGTCCGCTTCTATTGCCAGAGTGTTTTCTGATGACAGTAATAATTTGTTATGTTATCGTTGTCGTCTTTCCTGTGTTCTTTTAAATATGCATTGTTTCCATTTATAAATTTCAAGATTTATGCGGAACTAGATAAAAATCGACAAACCATTTTTTAAAAGACTTTCGCCCAAGGACTCTATTATTAGCATTATTGTGATTAATATCAGAAAATGTGTAGAAACTCTATATCGATTTTACATACGTATTAACATTTCGAATATAGTAATGAAATAAAATATATCAACATAATGATTGATGTAATTTCCTGCGTACATAATTTTCAAATTTAGCGAAACAATATGTCTCGCAATTTATTTAACAAATTTAAAGGCAAAATCAAAGTTCTGCGTCGTCATTGACATGTTTTCTATAGAGGGATATAGACTGATTGAAATTTCTGTGGCCCTTTCAATTTTTTATACCGGAAATACGTTTTTTTGAACTATGAGAAGTAAGTTTGAATACGTTTGAAAATAACATTTGTTTGCATACCGATTTATAACGCTTCCCTTGTCACATTCCTATTACACTAAGATACTTCTTAGAAAAAAGATGTATATCTTTTTATAGTATTTCAATGATACAATTTCATCTTCATCTTCTTGGCACACATGGACTGCGTATGCATTTATACTCATCTGCATACATAACTACATATACCATTCCGGACATGGAGTGTGTTTGCAAATTTGTTGCAGTACCTTTTGAGATTCGTTTGAGTGTAATAGCTTATTGTATGTGTGTGTACGATTTGTAAACCATTTTTTGGTCTGAGTTGAGATTACGGATAAGTATGATATATGGTTTCCGGCAGAATGATAAATGCACGAATGAGTAGCATAAACATCTGTGCGAATGTACACAGTCATGTATTAGCATAGATGGAGAAGCAGGAGTAATAACATGTATTCTTTATTCCTAGAAATAATGAATTTAAGTGAATCAGTTGTTTGTCTACAACAATTTGGTGCTATATCGGCAGAAGGCTTTCAGCATTCATTTCCTCATCGTCTGAGTCTTGACTTGCATCGTGCTTTACCGCTCCCGTACGAGGCCTTTCGGCAGGAGGACCCAAAGGATCTGTGTGTTGGGCGACTTGAAAACAAATAGAAATAATTACAAGTTTGTAATCTGAATTACAAAATCTGAAAAATTACCTGAGTATCCGGTTTCCACAGATCTTACATAATGGTCGCCATTAAAATTGGCTGTTATGGCATTAGACACACCTGCATCAGAATCCTGCAAGCGGTCACTGCGAAAAGCTGCAGAAAAAACTTTCAATTACTTAATTGTAATGGACAATTTTATGGGATTTACCTCTCAATCGACTACTTCCCAATCTGCTAGATGCGGCTGATGACAGGCGTTGTTGTTGGTATCGTTGTTCATTCTCTCTCTCCGTTTGAGCCTTGTGCAGTCGAGTATATTCTCCCGCGTACTTTTCATTTAGTTCCGTCATGCCCAGACTTTTTGTCACTTGAACAAGCGCCCGCAAACAATTTAAATTTTCCGGAAATAGAGCATAAATCTTCTCAAACATTCCCAAGTATTGCTTTGGTGGCAAATATGAGTTACGGAAACAGCTGGCAATGCGGAGCATCGAATTGGGATCACTGGGGTCTGCCAGCACGGCTCTCTCGTAATAGTACAAAGCTTTCTCGGTCGCCTGTAACTTGATATAGTACGAACCAATAGAGCTGGCGATGCTAATGTCGCTAGGATTTATGCGATAAGCCTCATTGTAGTATTGATTGGCTTCCTGATGGTCATTCAGTTGTTCATAGATTGAACCAACTTTTTCAAAAAGATGCGAATCAATTTCCCCAGCAGAAATGCCCAACACCTGAAGATACGTCTGCAGTGCCGTCGAAGTACTGCCAATCTTGAAGCTTCCACCGCCTATAGTAGTAGTGTTCAACTTCTCCTGCAACTTTGCACATTGGTAGTACACATGGCTGTGCTGCACTGAGTGCGGAACCATAAGCTGAGCTTTTAAATTCTCAAATTGCTCTTCCGCTAAGCCAAAATCATTTTCCTGCATGGCCACCAATCCAAGATTGTAATTGGCTTCAAAGTTGTCGGGTTGTATCTGGAGAGCTCTCTCCAACTTGTTGCGGGCTGCAGTATAGTTTTGTTTCTGGTAATCAATTATACTGGCATTCACCAGCGCCATAGCATTGGTTTGTAGGGCTCCAATTTCATTAAGTTGCTGAATGCAACGTGTGGCCATTTCTAAATTGCCCAGCTAAAATTTAAAATTAATTATGTATTGTGGGTGTCCCTTATATTAGAAATCTAAATATCCACTGTAATATCGACTGTACATCGTCATCATTTTCAGATTCCATACTGTAGATTATCAAGTATGTAAAATGCATATGATTTTAAAACTGTTCTAAATGTATCTTAAATTCCAGAACCCTGCGCGAATGGAATTCTAAGCTCTGGAGTGTCTCTGATTGCTTTCAATGTACGCCACTTTTTTCATACCACTGCATTTCGCTTTACATATGTTGTATTAGAAGGAGAGTGATATCGGGTTCTTCACACAAAATGAACTAAAGTTGGCTCCCGAGATTCCGTTCCGAAAATTTTACGCTCAATGTTGATCACCGAAGCAAAATGATATTGATGAGTACAAAATCAAAGTAGCACAGAATCAGAAAATGTTGCACAAGAACCATCCAAATAGCTTAGACTCGTTAAAAAGCTCGATATTTTATTTCCACATATTCCAAAGAAAATCTATTTAACAACCAATCGGGGTCGATAGGTGGGTATTGAACAAAATGGAGTTTACCTTGAGGGTTAAAATTAAATATTTGAATGAAATATCTGACATTCACTTTGGGCAAAAAATCCGAAAATCTGAATCTGAAAGAAGAAAGTGTAGAGAATTCTGGAATACTGTGAAAAGAATAATTTTAAAGCAACAACTTATTACAACAGAAAGGCCATACCAAATCAGCAAACTGTGGAAAAATTCGAAAATCCCTTATACCGGAAACGGAGTCTTTAATCACTGGAATGATTTCCGTTTTGCGATCGCAAAAGACACCGTCAGTGCCAAAAATTTCTCCAAAATCGCCGTAATAAAAAATGGCTAAAATGCAGTTATTTTGATAAATCGGGTACGGAGCACCCAATCGTCAAAATAATCTAATTTTGTACTTCCATTCAAGAGGTATGTGATGTCTTTAGTATACCTACGAAAGCTTTAAAATAAATATTTGAGGTAAAAAAGACACAATATAACAAAAAAATTTGGAAACTTTCATGAGTTGATGCTTCGAGATTTGATTTTAGGGCGAAGTGACGGACGAGCACACCGTGACTTTTAAAGACCTCAAGTCTTCCACCGAAAAGAAAAATGGCATATAAAATCTATAAGTAGGATATTTGGTTTAAAATTTAGGACAATAAGAAGTTGTAATACAACGACTTTACTGAAAATGCGATGATAATGAACTTTAGCAGTGACAGTGACATTTACCAACTTTACCAGAGGTGCGAAAACGATCCGCCCATGTCGCCCATTTTCATGCACCTTTATCGTAAATTGTCGGAACCACTACACTTTTAATGCGCCTTGTTGGTAGGCACAAATCACACTCAAGTCAAAATTTTTATAAACCAGTACGGAAATTCCAGTCAGATTTATACAAACCCTCACCAAAATTCCTTTAGCGTGATACAGAGGTGAGGAGAGAAGTTGAAGTTGGTTTGGTGAATTGTTAGATTCTTATAGTTGTTCCCCGAACTAAAGCGCAATAAAAGAACCAAAACTGTAACTTTCTGAAATCTTCTTAATGCAGTTGAATGAGTAGCTCGACCATGGAATATATTGGTTAAATTAGGCATTTCTGATCGGAAATATCAGAACTATCGCCCTAACACTGTAAGTTTTTTTCCCCATTCTGTCAAGCAATATATAACTTGCACAAATGTTAGTTATTGTAGGTACAAATTAAGTATTACAAAAGGAATTTGTTTTCTAATAATCAGTTAATTTTCGTTGTCAGGAACAAATCCATCAAGAGTGCGATATGTGGCAAATTTGGCAGAGATTAATATACTTGCTTTTGAGATATGAAGCAAGAAAATATGCGTTAAATCGCTTATTTGTATGGGAGATACTAGGAGGGGCGAGGATACTCAAGTTCTATCAGGAACTATAAGAAAATTATATGAACAAAAATTAAGCAGTCTGTAAATAAACATCACATAAAAAATTGAATTTTAAAAAACAGTTAAATTTTTATGCGAAATATGAGCAGGGGCGTGGCAATTCTAACAAGCTAGTTCAGCATACTCTTAATGAATTTGTTGTAATTGTGTAAAAGGCATGAATCCAATAACATATACATTAGATTGGTTATTGGTGTAAATGATTAGAAGAGACACGAGTAATTTGTCGATTTTACAAAACATTACAGGCCAATATCATGGGCAAAAATGTAAGTTGTATTGTGCAGCGCATAGTAGATTAAAATCGTAGTGCTTAGCCCGACTAAACCCTGTAATCTCTACACTTGGCGGCACTGCGTTGATATTATTGCGATAACTATTCAGGGAACGGTAATTTTACATCTCAAACCAGGTTATGAGATATCACGCCTTTAAACCTTCTTCTGTCGGACTACGTAAAGTCCACAGTTTATGGCAGTATTTCTTAAAAGATGGTCCACGGCTCTCCGGGAGCCATAGTAACATTCTATGGAGATAGTTAGAACTGCTGGTGATATAAGTTTAAACTCCGGATGCAGAGAAAAATCGATTAATTCTTTAAATTATTTTACTTCTTTCTCGTTATAATTTTCTATTTACTAGGAACATATTTGATTTGAAAGCAAAATGTCGTAACGTTTCTACGGAAGGGTCAACAATATATAATATTATTTGAAGAATTTATAATAAAATTTACAATTATCTACTTTTGATTTCTTTCAAAGATGTATGATGACTACTTAAGACAAGGAATTTTGAATTGCACATAACTAATTTTGATTTAATTTTCATGGCTAGTCGTGACATGATGGCTAGCGCACATGAGTATCCTGCATACGATTGTGGGTTCTTCCCCGATACAATCACTTATCATTATCTGATTAACACTTCGAGTGGTTGAGTAGTGCTTCTTAAACTGCTGTTCAGAATCGTTGTTAGACTGTAAGTCCCGTTGAATGAGTCCACAAATAGAGTGCATGTAAGCTCATTGAATGTGAGCATCCCGATCTTGTGAATTGTAGATTTAATGTAAATTTGCCCAGTAAGTCGTCCCTTCCCCAATGTGCATCTGGTCAAGAGTTCAAGTCATCGCTATTAAGAAATATGTTGTCTTAATGCTGATTGTTGCTATTCGGCCGATTATAAGGTCGAACAACAGAACTATGTATCCAAATCTCTTGTCAACTTCGAATATCTATTTAAATGTATATTCTGTTTTGCAAATAGCGTAGGCATCACAGTTTTTACGTCGTGTCGAACACTGACGGGTTCTGATACCACCAGTGACATCCGCCATTCACGTAGAGCCATCGCGTCTGTTGTGAGTTAGGACGTTCTATGTACTATGACTCTTGGTGCTTATAACATTTGAGGGGCCGTCATCATACGGTTCTCTTTCATCCTTTTCTCTCGTGTTTTTGAACTGCGGTTATGAAGAGCACAGATATTTGATGTGTAGTGTTTAGTCTATCACCAACTAATAAGCCGGCATAAAAGTCGATTTTTAGAAAGAAATTACCTAAGACAAAACGGTCGTAGCATGCCGTTTATTTTGCTCAAATGTAAATAAATATAAATAACAACTATTTTCGGAGCTATATAATAAAAATCATAGATAACTGTAAAAGCTATAATTGTTACTGTCCCTGGTTTAAATACCCGATGCCTGTTAGTTAAAGCAGTTGAAATATGTCCATTCGTCTGGCTCGCTAGGTGTCTTAATGAATTTTCAATGACCCAGTTTTCGAAATACTTTTCGTTTTTCGCTTCTCCCACACAACTGACTGATTTAGCCCATAAATCTTATTTTCAAAACTGTTATTTGGGTGCTTTGAACTCAAGCAGATTTACCATATATCATGCTTTTGGTCAACTTAAGGCGGAGGAAGAAAATGGACTGCATTGTCATGCCCTTCTTATTAAAATTAAACGATATTCCGAAATGTAATCTTTCCTCTGTAATTTTAAAGTGATCGGTCATAGCAATCTATATTTTTCCATTGTATTGCTTTACAATTCTCGGCAAAAATTAGGTAATACTGACCGAATGAACACTCCCTTAATAAATAGTCGATTTGACCCAATTTTCATAAAATAGTATCTTTCTTTTGGTTGCATTCAGTTCGCTCAACTAAAACTACAGTGCCACAGCCCATCCCGTACCTATCATGCAAGATGACCTATCCACAGAATTTTGTTTTCGCCTTGAAATCTCAACATCCCACTACTGTCTGTCATTTAAGCAATAATGACTAAAACATTTGCAGTTTTCACATGTTATAATAATTGCAAGTAACACGAAAGGGAAAGAACGGATCATTCCGCCATTCCTGTTTATTTAGAAGCAATAGCAGGGGCATGAAATAGTGAATCATTTAAGGTACTTCCTAGACGTCGAAACCCTTTTGTAGTGCAAGAGAATGATTTCCCCTCTAGCAACATAAAAACAAACAATATTTGGTTCAATGGTGGTAACAGTCGATCTTACGCTGAAAATTTTAAGAGAGATCAAGTCAGCTCTTCAACCTTGATGAGTTAAGTAACTGTACGTCTCGTGTACAACCAAGGCACGTGGTCATGTCATTGGTGAAATATGCCTATGAACTTAAATCATGGTATAAGAATATAAGGTAACGCAAATGAGAAACAAAAATATTTAGTTCTGCGCAGATGACGTCACTCGGCTTTGTGTGCTTTTGGTTTAGAATATGTAGGTATATGAATGTAAGATTAAAAATTATGCTGGTATACATTTTTCTGAAATAAATCTAAATTATTTAAACAATATGCTTTGTGTAAAAGACACGAAGAAGCTTTTTATTCATTTTATAATTTTGTTTATTTTTCGTCGTTTTTGGTAGGCCGTGTTTCTAATATTTTCATTTAATTTACGTATTGTAAAATACATACGGGACCTAAAGAATAATTTTTTAACAATTAATTCAAATTATTATCACTTTTTCATTTAAATTCACTGTTGTTTAACGTTCTGTCTAGCCGAGTGACGTCATTCCCTTCTTTGTTTACATTTCTCAAGAATAACGGACCTGCGCAATGCGTAATCACTTTATATCATTCTTGAACTTAAATAGTCGCAATGAGTTCAAATTTCTCTATTGGAATGCAAATGGAATAGCAAACTTTTCAAAACAACAACAGCTCCAACATCTCTTTAACGAAGAGAACATTCGCATCGCATCACTGAATGCAACATTTTTTTAAAGAGACGCATAAACCACATTTCCAGAATTATACCATCTATAGGAGTGAAAGAAGCGAAGGGTGAGGAGGCGGCGTCGCTCTCTTAGTGCACAGTACTTTAGAGCAAAAGCGTGTGCCTACCGCCAACACTGCATCAATTGAAAACCCAGCAGTAGGGTCATACGCAAATCAAAGAAAATTTACTATAATTAATGCATATTCTTCGAGATACATTTGAAATTTTGAAAGCGATATAAGTGTCGAATTTATTCTCTTTTGGAATTGCTCAACTACACAGTACTTTAGAACAATACTTTATTTTAGGGGTAATTCTTAACAATTTACAGCAATCGCGAAACTTTTCGATTTTGATCCTAATAAACACAACACATTCGCACCAAATGAACTATCCACGGTCGATGTTATCTTCAGTAAATCAACATGTTCAGCGTTGACTCTAGACTATTCAATACCCTCCGATCATCTTCCAGCATTATGTACCGTTAAATGTTTTTCATACCCACTATTAGATATAAGATATCAAAATTTTCAATACTCGAACTGGGATATTTTCCAAAAGAAGATAAACCTAAGAATCATACTCAACGTCAATCAATACCACAGCAAAGCAGCAATAGAACTGGAAATCAAGAACCTAGCTAACCCCATTACCGCGTCGAGAGACGTATCCACACCTAAGCCAAACACTAAATGATTTGAAGGATTAAATCAAAATATTATTAAGTACATAGGGAAAAGGAGGAAATCCAGAAGATAATATCAACAAGCACTAAACCCTTTGCGAGCACAAATGTATAACCAGCGTGTAAAATTTCTTACCAAAATAATAGATTCTAAACTATACGAGCACAGAAATCAAAAATGGAATACATTTCTAATCCACATGAGACCTGAAGAGAAACGTTTCTGGAGAATTTGTAGAAGTTTAAGGGGCAAAAGAAGTATGCGGATTCATATTTTTAACAATGCAGGTGTTAGAATAATAACAAACGTCGAAATGGGCAAAAGTTTTGCAGAAACTTTTGCTAAACCACATAATCTAACCACAAATTTTTCGCATTTAAGATTATTTAAACGCATGGTTAACACTAAAGTAATCGCATTACTAATGCATTGCTGAAAAAGTTTCCAAAAAGAGCTATCAAGCTACTAGCCATATTTTTTAATAGCTGCTTGCAACTTAACTGCTTTCCAGATGTTTTCAAAGCGTCGGAAATTATTCACATATCTTAAACAAATAAAGCCAAAAACCTTGCAACTAGTTACAGGTTTATTAGTCTTTTAAGCAACATTGAAAAATTATATGAATGGTTCGTACACGTTCGTGTCAATGAATTTACACGTAATAACAAGTCGGGTTCAAATAAGAACATGGTACCGTACGCTATATAAGTCGTATCAAGAACAAAATTTTAAAAAATAAACGAAACAGAAAATCTACGGGAATAATTCACTTTCATATTGAAAAAAGTTTCGATACTGTATGGCACAATGGTATAATTTATAAGTTACTTACAGCAACTTACCCTAAATATATATTGCAGAATTATGGCTGATTTTTTTAACCAACGACATTTCACGGTATTTGTAAACAATTCGAATTCAATACCGAGATCAACTCCAGTCGGTTCACCTCAAAGTTTAACACTTTGTCCGATGATATACTCGATATACTCATGTTCACAAAACTTAATTCTGAATACAAAAATGGTTCTAAGTGGAAGGCTTAGGTTGTAATTTTGTTTCATTTATAGTATGTTAATCAGTGCTATAGCACATAAAATACGTGGCACCCCACGCACTTTCGGATAAAAGACTGGCTTAAAAGACTGATTTTCATATGTGACTTTGTGAGTGCTTATTGTGGGCTCACTTCTATAAATATAATAACGTTTTGGTAATCAGCTCCAGTTAGTTCTTAAGCCAGTGCTTTTAGAAATTCGAAATACTGTAGCAGTCGACTTATTGATGTTTACGTTGATTTTGCATCAAGTACGGATATTTTTGCACAGACAACCAACATTTACCCGCCCTGTTTGGAAAATCTATTCTAACCCTGCATCGTCGAATCTGAATAAAGCATAAAGCAAATTGGTTTGTTATAACCTGATTTGTGTACAAACCTCAAAGGATTAAAAGACGAAGAAACCTAAAAGACTTTTTAAGAGGAAATAAACAACGGTTCTCCTGGCCAAAGTCGTCGGGTTTTTAAGTTTTAATTTATCCCAAAATCAATAGGAACTTTTATACGAATGAAAAATCTGCAAATTTATATAATAACAATGCAAACGCCAATGTAAATAACGAAACCCCAAAACTAGTTGGTTCTTAATATTCCCAGATTGTTTAAATGATTATCAAAAAACGATGTACTTCGATTTGCTCTTGATAATTTTTGTTGGTCGACCACGTGCTTACATTAATATAAATGAAACTTAAATTGGTCAGCGCACTGGCCGTCATGGATCCTTCACTCTTGCGGTCGTACATTTGAAGGGTTTCAATGGCTTGATTGACATCGTTCTGACGCAGATAGACCAGGGCCTTATTCAATTCCAATTCGCTGGCCAGCCATGATAGATTGGACGTTTTAATGACCTCAATACACCAGTTGTATCCTGTAACAAATTGCAGTGTGAATGAATGAATAAATGTGAGTAAGTGTGGACCACGCATATGGCCACGCTTCACACGCTCACACTTACCGTCGTTGTAGTTTTCCTCAATGATGGGGGAAATTAAATCGACAATCATTGTTATGGCGCGTTTTTCATTGTTCTTCCGTTGCTTGATATAAATTGCCAACTCGTCGGATTTTAGCGATTGAAATATGTAACCATTACGGTCGGCAGGCCTTAAACCAGTTTTGGGTCGATGTTCATTGGCACCACCGTCCGCGCCACCAACACGTACTGCACCATCATTGGCATTGCCTTTATCATTAATATCAAAACTTCCGCTTCCCTCGCCGCTGCCACTTCCACTATTGATTACCTCTATTTCTGCCGACTTAGAATTTTCGAATCCGTTCTGGTGCGATGACTGAGGCGCCGCGTTCTGCTGTCTGCTCTGCTGTTCATTGACCACATGTTGTTGCAACTTGAGTATACTGTTTTCATTGTCCAAATCCTTTTCGGCCTCCATCGGCTGAACATCACATAAATTGCGAAAAGTGCTTTTTATTTTCTCCACATCGCCCATGGCGTAGTAGCACAGTATCAAATGGATGCCATTGCGTATGTCCGCCCTCTCGGACATGATAAACTCGAAACTGGCCGCGGCATCGGCATACTGACCCATACGCACGAATAGTATTCCAATGTTCTGCGTGATTTTCAGACGCAGCTGCTTCAAATTGCTCGGCACCGAATCCAGGGCCATGCGGTACATCTTTATCGCCTTCGGGTACATGCCCATACGGTAATAGATGTTGCCCATGTTCAACTTCAGCTGATTCACGTGTGGGAACATTTTGTTCTTTGTCATGATGCTGTATGTGTTCAAGGCCTCAATGTGCATATCATTCCGTTCGTACTGTTCGGCCAGATTAAAGAAAACCTGCGAAAAGTTTAAAGAGGTTACTCTGCGAATGAGTCAGTCAGTCAGCAAGTATTTCTTGTTATCCTCTTCGTTGGCTACATTTCTTAGGAAATCAATTTATTTTCCGTATGAAAATGAAAGTATCACAAACAAGAGAAAAACTAACGCCTGCAAAAAGTTAGATTGGTGTCAGCTGCCAAGCAGCCCACAAATTTAGGGAAGCACTGAGCGAACGCCGCCAATGGTTTAGGGGCGCTCGGAGCAGATGAAAAATGGATTTTGGGTAAAGTTTTTCCCACACTTTATAGTTTTTCATTTGAAGTTTCAACTTTGGGAAAGTTCCTAATGAATGTGAGATAATAGAATTAAAAATGAAATTTATGCACAAGGTGAGCTAAACAAACAATTCTTCGGTGGCAATGAATCCTTAATAAAAATTTGGGTCTGAATGCTCATGGACGTGAAATGGACATAAGAAATGCTAACAGCATTGCTTGGAATTGCTTAAATTATCGTATAAATGGATGGGAACAAAATTCATCACGCAATTTTATTCATGTAGCGATACAAAAATTTCTTTCCTAAAAAATATGTGAAGCACTAAAAGTTTAATTTGTTAAATGGGAAAAAGTTAAAAAAAATCAACATATTAAGCTTCAAGGGATTTGTAGTAACGAAGGCAATGCTTAATTGAAATTTATCTGTGGCTGACAGATTCGGTAAGAAATTAAAAATTCGTAAATGCGTGTAATTTAATGTTAGTAAATCCATCCGGGGATTGTTTTGTGAAGCGTAACTTATAGGCGGATAGGCGCGTTCGCCGACTTGTGCGTCCAGCAAATGATCCATTAAACCAAACAGCTAGACGTGTGGTGTATTTGCCAGGGAAGTGTTCTACATCTCATATTGTTGGGAAACCAAGAACATCAAATAGGCATTATTCTTGCGATTTCGTTAAAAAGGAGTTTAGTGTCTGAGCAACCACACAAAAGTGTTGAACAAAAATGTTGTTTTTTGAGGTGGTGTCAACATAAAAGAAGTGCATTTTTTTCTTCAAATTATTCTTTCTACTTAATGATTAATCATTGAATTTAAGTTATGAAGTAATAGTTAAAAAATTAATGGTGCAATTCGTAATAATTTAAAATATGTTTATTACAAGCTTAATAAGAATGTAATGAAAAATTATAGTCATAAATCAAAAATATATCTTTTTAGCGTTTTATAAGATTGCCATTTTTATTGAAAGTTTTGCTTTATGTTTTAGCTAAACATTTATAAAAAAATGGTTGTTTTTTTAATTTTTTTTTTTCTATTTCACTTCTCCTGTGAAATTCTAAAACTTGTACTTCGTGAGTACCAATTGTGTAAAGGAATGTATTACGGAGCGCCATTTTTCTGATTCATCATAGTGTTACTTCGTGTTAATGATTGCTTATTGAACTTTTTAAATGACAATTATTTTCTGAGCATTTCTTTCCTTGTTGTATTTTTAGTTCGGAAATTAGGTGTTTTTGTTTTTTGAGTATTATTTTTCAATTAACATACCTATATTGACTATTTCTTGATTGCTACTAATCAATCAAAAATAGTGATCTATTAGAATAATTGTGGCTCAGCATAGAAACATGTTTCATAAACATTATAATTGCTTCCATTTTGAACTATACGAGTATTTAACATTTTTTGACGATTTTACAATATAAATTATTATGTTGACAAGAATGCATATGTATGTGTATGTATATGTTCAAAACAAATTTGATTTTTTTTCATTCATTCATTCAGTGTAAGTGCTATTTTGACACTGTTCTGGCAACTTTCTGATCTTAGACTGGTGAACCCTTGCTCCTTCCTGGCAAAGTACTAAAGCAAATCGGTTTTTAGATTTTCATCTATATTGAAGGGCCGAAGCCGTCAGATCAGGACATAAAGATGGTTATGGCATATGGAGGTTGAATACTACATAATAATATATTCCTAATATATTCCGCTCTATGATATAGCACCGTCTCCCATCCAACCTAAAGCATTTGTTGCTGAGTCTGCAACAATGTGTCGTCGGGGTGGAAGATGACACCATTGCGACTTTCCAATTCAGGTTCTTGTTCTTTCAGCACTTCATAAAGCCTCAGAATTTATGGTAAATTAAAGTTAATCACTTCCTTCATATCACACGAAATCAACATTAAAATTTTGTTATATCCTCATACTGAGGAACGAAAGTATATATCATTTGGTATGGGAAAAATGTAACACCCAAAAGGCATCGTCTAAAGAACCATGTGTCTTTTAATTAAATTCTGGCTGGCTTATTAGTAGACAGCGTAAATCTTCATAAATATCCATGAAACTTCACGTGAATCTTTTTGAAACTTTTTAAAAGTGGCATATCCTAACATTTTGCTACATCGGCCTCATACAAATCGCCAGGTTCTCCGAAATTTTATGTTCCCCTGTAACTTCTAATTTGCAAACTGCAGCAACCGAAGTATTTGTCCATTGTGTTGCTTTATAATGCCATTTACTATTATTATTAAATTTAGATGTGTGTTTCGATTGCACAAATTTCAGTATTCTGTGTTGCCCCTTGAGATGTCTCACATACAAAGTAGATGATTTCTAATCGAAAGATCAAAAGTTATAATAAAAATGTTCAGTATGTCATAATACTGCTTCTTTTATTATGCATTACCTCAGTGCATTTGCTGTTAAGAATGCTTTTTGGTGTACAAGTTGACCGTTTTTCCGACATTTGTTTTTTTGCCCTGCATTTCTAAATGTTTGCCTATTGTCATAAACCTATGATGCTTGGTAAAATTTGAGAGAATCGACGGACAAGCCCCATTCCCATATCTTCCATACGAATGACCCTTAATCTGAATTTACATTTCTTACAACCTTTAAGCTTTTTAATTAGTTTTTTTTTTTTTTTGCGAACTGATCTTTAGTGGCACTTGGCATACCTTCAACATCCTCAACTGCTTTGGCGCAAATAAGTTGGTTAATTGATAAATTTTTCGCCCAATTTCTAGTATATTTATCTATATGAACATCCAACCTTGTCCCTAGAAAAGTATTTGATAAAAAAATGATTTTCATGAAATTTAAATTTTGTGCCAAGTTATATTTCTGTGTTAAATAATTAAAAAATCGTCAAAAACTTTCACAAATCTTGTTTCAATTTTACGAATTTTCAGTTCAAAAAATTTCTCAATTTCTGATGCACTTTCATATAAGATGAGATAAAAAGGCTAAAACACTAAAGCGAAGAGACATTTTTTTTGTAAAATAAACTAGAAAAAAAAAATACATTGCACTAAAACACAAGAGATTTTTTTTCGTATTTTTGTTATTATTTTCGTATTTTTCAAATTTGAACGTTTGGTACCCTAATGGGTGATGCAATACAGTCCGCTTACACAGAACCAGTATTACTAAATAAATATAAGAATGGAGTATAGAAACTCACATATCATATGCCGTTGTATCTTCATTTAAAATTAAAAATGTGTAGAATTTATGTGGTCAGCTTTATTTATGTAATTCGATTTAGTTCTGTCGATATTTGTTATAACCCCTATACAAATAGATCAAGCAAATTTGGATGTATTGCTTCTGCAAGTCATACTTTTTTTTGGAAATTCATCAAGTTGTATTTAACCCTAATCATTTGGTTCGGTCAGGAAGGACTTCATCGAAACGTTAACGCTTTCAATATGGCGCCTATTACACGCTCCACATAACAATTACCGTGACTATCATCATACTATGTTACATTTTACACTTCTAACTCATGTGCTATTTCAAGGTAATTTTCAAAAGGCTTAGTTCCACAAGTGCCTGTTTTCATGGACCTTTCATACAATGGCTCCATTGTCGTTCTGTATATATTTGAAAATACAGTCCTGACCGATTAATGTGACATGCGTAACTTTACAACTGTCTCCTTGGTTTTGATTTATATTCTTTAAAACGGGTGAAATACTCTATTTTTGGATTCTTATTTGTTTTCTTGAAAAAATATAATTGGCTTTTAATTGGTAAGAAATGCCATTTAGACTTTATTATGACGACAACGACTTCTTTCGAAATCTATTGTACGTTTTTATCATTTTATAAGCATTTATTGACAGTAACGGCCATAGTTGCCATATGCAGGAAGAATTTCATATTAACAATCCCCTTTTTAATTTTTAGCCAGAAATTATGAGCATTGAGAGTATACGGCAATGGCAGTAAACTGCGATGTAAAGATCTATAATAGAACAACAATTCCAATGCAAGCCAGCCAAACAACATACATACGAGGTGTGTTAAAAAATAAGGTGAATTTTCAATTTTCGCTGGTAACACACATTCAACTTTCACTTATTATTTTTTTTATGTTGATACACTCGTCTCGAAGATATGTTGCCGGTTTTATCCATATAGCATGCTTAGTTTGTTTGTGAGAGGCATAAATAAGACAAGTGTTTTGCGTGTTCGGCGATTCGGTTTTTATCTCCTCAATCGTCGCAAAACGCCGCAAGACGCAGGGCTTCAAATCTGGTGAACACGGTCGCTGGGGCATAATAGCGGTGTTGTTTTTGGCCAAATAATCTGTCACAAGCAAAGATGAGTGAGCAGGTGCATTATCATAATGCAAAAACCATTAATCTTATTCCACAATTCTGCACAAACGGCGCATAATTTCAAGTTAATGCTCCTTATTTACCGTACGTAATCGAAGAAACCAGTGAGCGAAACCTTGACATTTGATCGAACTTGGCGTGCTTTTGGTCTTCACTCTCCTGGACTCTTCCATTGGAACGATTGGGCTTTGGTTTCGATGTCGTAACCATATACCCATAATCCGTCACCAGTCATGACTCTTCATCATCGTTGACGCCATTCAACAATTCCTGAGCGATGCTCAAGCGACGTTGTTTTTGGGCAAAATTCAGTAATTTTGGAACAAACTTCGTTGCCACACGCTTCATTCCCAAAATTTCCGAATATATTGCATGGCATGGACCAACCGATATGCCAACATCCTCAGCAACTTCTCTAATTATTTCATTTTCATCGGCTGTTGATGTGCTGGGGCGTCCAGAGCGAGCGTCGTCATTCAGATCTTCTCGACCTTCTATGAAAAACTTGTACCACTTGTAAACATTTTTTGACTCAGAGTACTCTCAGCGTATGCCACTGTCAACATTTCAAGTATTTTTGAGCACTTAATTCCATTTTTTACACAAAATTTGATGCAACTTCTTTGATCCATTTTTTTCGATAGCAGAAAATCGCCGAACACACACAACACTTGTCTTATTTATGCCTCTCACAAATAAACTAAACATGCTTTATGGATAAAACCGTCAACATACCTTCGAGTGTACCAACATTAAGAAATACAAATCGAAAGTCGAATGTACATTGCCCACGAAATTTGAAAATTCAGCTTATTTCTTTAACACACCCCTTATATGGCAATCAGTAAAGATAAATTACTTAAAAGGCCAATTAATTTAAATTAAGAATATCAAACATGAGTTGTGAGCTGCTCATCAATATTAATTAACAAAGCGATTTCCTTCAGTTACCATAATTTTACGTCGGGTCGTCGACAAATAAAAATAATTTGTTAAAATTATTATTTGTTAAATTATTCTGCTTCTAATAATTTAACAAATATTTAACAAATAACAGAAATTAAATTTTATTCATACTTACTGCATACGTCAGATCGAAATTATGGAAAATATTTTCTCCATGTTGATCGCGAAACCTGTGCAAAGTTCGATCTAAAGAAAAGGCTTCCTTCGCCTTGTTGAGAGCATCAGCTGAGGCTGCCTTCATTTCTGCTGTTGTAGATTCTTGGCCATGCATTTCGCTGTATAATCTACTCGCTCCATTGGCCTTGGCTGCTAATACAATTGAAGATTCCAATAACTTGATAATTTTTGCCTCTAGATTTTTATATTTCACTTGAGGACTGAAAAGAAAAAGTAAACCAAAATATTTACCAAGTATATACAAAAAGCATCACTTGTTATAGCATCCCATTGATATGTGTCTAATCCTTCGATTTTTTTCCTAGAAACTGCCGGTCCAAAAAATTTTTGAATCACTTTTGCAAAGACATGCGAGTACTACTTGTTCTGCTATCATCGCTTGCTAGAAATGTGATAACATTGCAAATTCATTTTAGCAATAATTTCTTTTCATGTATTCTGCAATATTTTTTGTCTTACATTATTTTTCGATAAGTGTATAAGGACATTTCACATGAAGCGAACAAATATAATACAATTCTCAAAATTGTTATTTCTTTTTTATGTTGAGACGCAGTGAAGTTTCACAGATTTGTTGTGTTTGTTATCAATCTATTGCCGGTTGTTTGCGGACATATGAAACATCCAGCTGGCATGATTGACTTCTTCATAAATTGTGCCAGCAAAAAACTGTAAATATGGTGACTATACAAATTTATTTGAATAAATATATGAAAAGTTAATGGGCAATTGTAAATGTTATCACATTATCTTTGATAATTAAGCTGGTTCCTCGTAGTAAATTCAGCCAGTGGTGACAAGTAAAAAAAAATCAATTTCCAAACAAAATTTAGGACATTTTGGAAGCATTTTTATTTTCCAGAAGTACAAAATCAGATAAAACCATTGCAGAAATTTCAGTCAGATATAACTTTACGTACATCTTCAAAAAAAAAAAAACATTCTTTTCCATTGGTGCAAAAGTGAGCCCAATGCAAGAGGGGTGTGGCAAATAGCTGGTTTCTTATCAACAGTTGGTCTGAATTAATTATAATACTTGATTTAGTGCAATTGAATGGAATACCAGAAGAGACGGGGTTATACCGCCAATTTTTTATATTTTATCAGGCATTAGAAATTAATGCTATTGGCAACAATCTTACGGAGGGAACATTAAGTTTCGTTAAAGTATCTCAGAGCAAGTATACCAAGCGCATAACGTGCGCCAAATTTGGCTGAATTCAATAAAATTGCACCAAAAGGTGTGCGAAAATGCGGTATATTTTCGCAATCCATTAACGTAGACTAATATCACTGTAACTGTACAAACGATCTGAACCAAAAAATATACTCGTATGGGAAAGTCATTTGTGTGGGGGTCAACTGTTTTCCATCGCCGGCGGCTGGTGGACATCGTAATCATCGGCGACAACTTAAACATCAACTCATGACTTTCTTCTTTGGAAAAAATAGGTAGATTTTCCTCTATTGATTGATCTGTAATTCACCAAATGTTAAAATTCCTGCTTTAAGTAATTACCAAACAGCTAATTTATAGAAGAACAATACGGCGTAAGTCTAAAATGTTAAACGCTTCATTTACTCGTTCCGTTTGAAGTCTTGTATGCAGCTCAAACGTATTTTTCGTTTCTCACGAAAAACATATATTCGTGGTACTACCGAAATCTTGTGAAAACGGAATTCCATTTGCAGAATTTCCAAGCATTTTGTAAAGGGAAAGTAATTCTGATTGTGGTGATTACCAGCCTTAAATTAGAAAAAAATAAGAAACAAATATTTGTTACCTTTTTAAAACTGTTTATATATTTAAAAGAATCTCTCTCTTTTTCACCATGTTTTTAATACTTAGATGGTGAAGAAAGTGATTTAGTTACATTTAATATCTTTAAGTGCCCAATAAAATAAAAACGGAGATTCATCTGAAACTTAGTAACTACACACCATTTCGTGGCCTACTCTATATCTCAGCTAATTTCGATGTCTTTGGCGGCTTATAGAAAAGGATAGATTGAATTGGCGGCGGCTCTGCTCACCAGAAAATTGCATCAGCTGCACCCTAATAGACTGAGCCGAATCGGTTCAAAATGCGGATACCAGAATTAACCAGTCTATTTTTTTTTTTTTTTTTTTTTTTTTGTAGATTTTTGTAGTTTAGTACAATGGACAAATGCTTAGGTCGTTACAGTTTGCGTATTAAGAGTTATAGGAGAAAAAATGAATTTAGAAAAAAAAAAAATTGTTGCTTATCAAATGGTATAGACCTTAATTCTTTCGGGGAATGCGTAAAATGTACATAGTTAGGTGCCTTCTGAGGAAAAGCTGCCCGCAATGGCGAAGACAGGTTCGCTACTTACTTAAATTTAAAAAAATATCATTCTGAAAGTTCAACTTTTTTTTTTGTTTAAATTTGCAAATTGTTTTCAAAAGTGACAACTCATTCCCGAAACCTCGAAAAAAGGTTTTAAATGTTCAGATTGAAATTCTACAAATTTTTTTTTTTAAATCTCTTCTGTTTAATCACCATTATCTTCAGTGCATAGAGGTTTATAACTCCATTTTATTCGCGGTAATTTGAAAATACATTGTTTGTCCGCCTTGGACATGTTGTTCAAATGTTCGTCATTAATAGGTATAAGTCTGGTGTACCAGCGAACTGATAGTTTCGCTAATAGTTTGAATGGCTGTGAATCCTAAGTGTGAAACTTGCCGTTGACTTAAAGAAAGGGGTTTTTAAAATACAAATATATATTTTTTTAATACGAATGTTTCACAAAGCCCCGATCAATGTTTCAAGGTTTTTACGTGAAACGTGAGAGGTGTAACACTGCAGTAGTCCACAATCAAATTCTATTTTTTTTTCCAAAGTGTTTACTTTGAGATTAATCGCCTTCTGAAGTTTCGCTTAAGAGTCATATGTTACCGACTTTGGAGGTTGTTGCTTCTCTCGAAAATAGTATTCATTATCTTATTCTTAATAAAGGTAACACAATGTTGCATATATTTTTTAAAATATATTGTATAGATATTCTCCATAATCTTACAATTATTTCTGCGAAATTTCATAGCAATACTTTACGAGTTTTGGAAGCTACACATTCTTAGTGCAAAGACTTCGGGCTGAAAGCAACATTTCATACGTACTGGTGTCAGTTACACTATCAACTGCAACAGTTGCTCCTAATATATCCACTTGTGTGAAATGTACACAAATATATACAACCAAATACATTCCCTATAGAATGGCATTCTCTAATGTCTTCTATCAAATCTTGTGAACTCGCAAACATGTCTAACACAGGAATGCGTTGTATAAAGCCTTTATCTTGCTTTATACTCGTATAGCATTATAGTAAGAATTTTCACACTTTTCTTTTGGCATATACGGTTAAGCACCTTCTGATAAAAAGGGGTGGTGAATTAAAATTCAATCGTTAACTGTAAAACATTTCACACTCTTTATGTCGTCAAAGAATGACGAAGAGGTCCCAGCAGAATGAGGCATGCAATGAGTTTCGTCGCAATTCTTTTGGGTGGCCTCTTGAAGGTCTTCCAGATGATGCTGAAAAAAGGATGTTATGTATCATGGTAGTAGTACAACATGTGAGATCGTGAGTTCAAATTCAAGTGATATCAAGTTAAACTTGAAAAATAAGCATACTACGAAGAGTTAAATCCCAAAATAAAATACCACAAATATCAGTTTAAATCAAATTTAATACACTAATAGTAATAAAATATCCAACACAAATTGGTTAAATCTGAGAATTGGGTATATTTTCTATACATTATACATATATAAACGTTATATACAGAATTCTATGTTTGATGAGGAAGAATGGCCTAGTTCGCAAATATCAACCTGAATAATGGTTATGGTTTTCAAAAGCATGCCTAATAGAAGGATTGAATTGTTAAGTTCCTAAGTAGGAGTCAATGTACTAATAATTATTTCCGTTGTTGTTGTGACAACAGCATGTGTAAAATATAATGAACTTAAAGTGTGCAGATTCCTTTCCATCCTCTAGTCGCGCACTAACAATCGTGTAAATCCCAAATCGCAGTCATAATCTTAAGGTACGCTGAACTGTATACATAAATCTCGAGAAAAACCTGAAGCTAAAAAAAGCGAACCATAGATGCTCAAACATGGTCCTAAAGAGCAAGAAAATTTTACTAATTTGAATTTCCTGGCTGTTACTCTGTTCGGGCAAGTATCACTGCCCGAAACGCATGTACCAGCCTAGGGGTCGTTGGTGGTTCCAACGGTCAGACAAGGATCGATTTAAGTGGCCTTATGAGCCGTTTATCTGAACTGTCCGGATTCCTTACAGAGAAAACACTTAAATTCGGTAGATTTTCCAGAATGTCTCTCGAAAACGTAAAGCTTACATCAACACGATGCAGTAGTTTCAATAGACGGATTAATAAAGCACTCGACGAAAAACTATGACATCTACTATAACTGCCATGCAGAAAGGTGTGAACTTGAATATGAATTGTTAGTGTAATAGATGGAATGCACACTGCCAGTGTTGTGGACGTGCTTGTGATCCGTGGTGCTAATAGCGATTTTGATCACCAACAGACTACAGTTAAGATACACACGAGATTGGATAAAGCCAAAAAAAGGTACAAAAAACCTCAATCAGATATGGCTTGGTACGATAAATTATTATGTCTGAGAAAAAGGATTATGCAGCATGATAACGCTGCAGCCAAATGTAACGCGTGCAGCTAAATTAGTGTGTTGCCGTTATGGCTTCTGTACAGACCGTTCAGCATCGAGAGAAAAAAGAGATCATATTACAGTGTCACGGTTTAAAAATAGCAACGTGAGCTATTTAAGACGGGTGGCGATGAACTAATAATGGGCATGCATTAGCTCTTAAACACAATTACGACCAAGGTATTTATGCCCTATGATTGGAATCCAAACTTATTACACTCCATTTTAAGACAAGGCTATCAGTTTTTCCTCCATCTCTTATAGGATTGTCTTGAATATGGTGTGTGAGAGAGTAAAGTATATTCTAATTTATTTGATTAGACCTAAGAAAAGTGTACTTGCGTACAACAGCTTTCCGCTAACTATAAGGCCGCCTTTGATAGGCCGATAAGGAAATAATTACACGAAGCCTTAGGCTACGAAACTAATACGTCCTTGTAGATTGATACCAAAGTCTTACGTAAAGGCAGGAGAAAAATTCTACTAACTCATTTACACGAAATGATTTAGATAGAACGACAGTCTATCGTGCGATCCCTTTAACATACTCTTAGAAGATTATTATGTGGAAAGATGAGTAACACAACGTGTATATATTCAATCAAAGCCTTGGGTTATTTGTGTTCATGTTTGATATATTCATGTGTCGAGATTCGAAATGTTACTACGGCTTCCTCAAGCATTAAGAAAGAAACAGAAAAAGTCGCCAGAATCGTTCTATTTTTGCGACGGATGAAGAGTTTACTCGTTTGGTCTACTGCGTGGACATTAAATTCTTTATCTAAACCTATATGTGTGTATACGAATTCAAATTGGGTATAAATATTAACCGTCGCAGGCTATTTGATGGTAAGATAGTGATTTTATACGCTGGTGGTAAGATCGTTATTTTATACGCTGATGTTTTCGATATAACGGTTTCACATACATGTAAAGTAGATAGATTTTACATAGCTTTGCATCAGAGCATATGTATTTAATTGAGGATGCACGAGCGACATATGACTATAAGAATATGAGCTATTTCTCTAATACTTGAACTATATTTCATGATATAGGACTGACTACCAAATCATTATTACCAAATCATTTATAAGAACAAGCTACACATATTAAAAGTTACATTTAACAATAATCGTCTGTTAGATATAAAATTTTTAAAATATATATCTGATTCTGAGTAAATGTCGAAAATGTCCATACTTGATGTATGAGTAATATAGGGGCCTATACAAAATGGCCTTTAACCTCAAAATATTTCACTATTCCGAACTCGCTGAAAATATGACCTAAATATTAATTTCCTGAAGAAACTAGTCTTTCACAAAAATTTCTTTAAATGTTGTGAAAGGCTCTGATTCTGAAGATCGACTACTAAAGGTAATGTTAGGTTGTATTTTTCAATATCCTTCGTTTGACTCTGCGGCACTGCACTATTAACTATTGACTATTCTATGGATGATTTTGTGTTCGTTAATATTAAAGAATACTTTGATTTAACGAAGATTTTCTGCAATGTCTTCATACGAAAATCGTACATTTCTCGCCCATATAGTTAGAGGTTGTCTTGGTTTGCCCGATTTAAGTACAGAAGGCGTTTTATGGGCTAAATAAAATTAATGAAAGCGGTTTTCATATATAATGTAGTTACATTTGCCAAATATTGCCAGTAGGTTTAAAATGTAATAGTCAATAGTTCGCATTTCCATATAAAAAAAATTTATATCATGGTCAAGGGATAATACAGGCATTATAGGAATGTTGAGCTGTATGCCAGTCCATGTGACGAAGTACATCAAAATACAACGGTTGCATTGACTTTAACATGTTCCGCTGATGGGTCAAAACAAACCAAAGTAAAAATTTTCGGCAATCAACTTAATGGGCGACGCAGAAAAAATCGACTAAGACTTCATTGGAAAGACCATGATTTTGCAGTGACAGATTAGAGAAGAAACGCGGAGGACCTAAACACATGGAATTCTCTTCTACCTGCAGCGATAGTAGACAAAAATGTATATTTTAGCCACAAAGCAATGTATGTCAGTCATCTCGCATACTTCTGAAGCAACGCAAAAGAACGTTGGGTGGAAGTATACGAGTATGTAGTCAGTTCACCTGATTAAAATTTTTGTACTGGTTAATTAAGGGGCTATCCTGTGAAAAGTTATATGAGGTAGGATATTTGTTCTGTCTATCCATCGGCTAGTGGTAAATATTGCTTTTAGTTAACGAATTAATGAAGGAATTTTTGACACAGTTCTGAAAAATATACATTTTGCTCGAGTTGACTTCAGAACTTCTACGGCTAAGTTTTTTTTCCTACTGGACAGACTTCAATTGATTCCGAACTGTTCTTTCAATAGAGTCGCGGACGCAATAAAGGTTGTGGACGATATACATTTTTAAAACCATCAGAAATATATATATTTTTGTGGGACGGCGGCAAAATGGAATGACAAACCAATCCATTGACGGAGTATCTTTTGACCAAACGTGTTTCATGCCTCCCAAGTGAATAGGGTGATGTTCATTTGCCTGGCTGCCATGGCTAGCTCATTGACTGTAAGGACTACAACTGTCGTCAATTTTTATGAGACTTATGAAACGTAAGAATCACTTCGTTGGTATGATAATAAAAATTACCCGATATGATCAATTCTTTTTATTTTTTTTTTCGAAAAAAGGACATATAAATGAGTCACCCCTTAGAATTATAATTATCAAAGGATCACACTATGTAGGTTTCTTAAACGACACACTGGATTACAAGTAAAGACATAAGCTGTGTCGCTTTTTTAAGACAAGTTTTTACCATTTCAGCAAAAAATAGTGGCACTCTAATCAACGTTATTTCTGTGTGACATTCGTACACTCACCTGATTTCTTTTTTGGCTACCACAGCTGCATTGGCCGAGGACAGCGTTTGCTGTTTTGCCTTTTCAACAAAAAACTGATCGAATCGCTGCCCGGCCGAGCCACTGTTGTTGGCTGCATAACCTACAGCACGTACAGACGTCGAAGGACGTGCCAGTGCGGTTTTATCGCCTCCCAAGCGGCTGCTAACTAAATTTCCACGCTAATAAATGGAACATTTTTATAAAATTCAAATTCATTTCCACAGATATTTACATACGGACGATTCAAGCAAGGTTTGCGTGTGCCTCAACTAGGGTGTGACTTTGTCTGTTCAACGCTTATTGAATCAAACAGCAGCCAGGACAGTGCTGAATGATCCCTCAGAGCCATGTGCCCACAAACACACACTACCCAGCAGAAACACACAGACCATACAAACAATCCGAATTCGTTTTGTGACTTCATACGCAAAGAGTACATACCGAAAAAAGTAATGACGTGGGAGGACGACCGGCAGCCGTTGGCGGAGGTGGCGGCGCTGGTTGACTACCATTTGGCGCGGTTGTAGATGAGGAGCTCGAGTCCAAGGCGTCTTTCGCAATTTCCGCGTTCATTGCAACAAGAACATTAATTAAATTGCAGCTGGAATGCGGATTAAACCACCGCTTCAATTATATAATTCCGCCAAAATAAGAGATAAAAACTGGCATTTGCTTAGACACACGTTTGCCTAGGGGATACTGTACGTTCCCTTCGCATTTGCTCTTGTAAGTGGCAGGCCCAAGTTAAATTCCGCAGTAAAATTGGTGCAATGTTTGCAGCAATTTAATGTTAAGTGAAAAACTGTTTTTGCTCGTTGGCCTTTTTTCAATTTTCCATATGAAGTGATTCCTGCGGCAGTCACATTTACTATGATTTCAAGAGCTTCGAGGACGACTTCGCTTCAACTACATCCGTTTCCAGTCCGACAACGAGTTAACACCATAACCACCACTTGTGTTTTGTCCTCTTCGGCATTGTTGGTCAATGTAGCAAAGGGTCGTCGTCGATGTTTTCCTGAGTGTGTATATTTAGGTTTTGACACTGTTGCCTTGGGAACGGTTGAATCAAGGGGCCCATAGAAATCCTCTCTCATTTGTACCGAACCGGTGGTGGGTGATTGCCGGCCATATATTTTGCTGTTTCGCTGGCTGTGCCTCCTGCCATGTCTACCACATTATAATAAAACGAAATATCAAAGTATTGAAATATTAAAAATGTTCATAAACAAAACTATCAAAAACATAGTATCGACTCGCTCCACCACATCCACGGTGGTATATAAGCGATTTTATTTATATTTGTATGTAACAACTTAGTATGAAAGTTCAAATTTTGAACTTTAATGTAGGAGAGTCCGTCATATAACATTGATTTCGGATATACTAAAACCAATGACGGACTCTGTTTCAAACCGTTAAGATTTAAGAACTCTTTTTATACCTATATATAAAAATAAACGTCTCTTACCATGGCTGTTGTCACTTTCGTCTTTCAGTCTAAATTTGTGTGGCCGCTTGGTTTCTTAGAAAACCCAATGAGAGGTCTCACTCAATAATGCTGAATAGAGACTTTCGACTAGACAAACATAGTGTTAAATGTGCAAAATTTATTTATTAAATCTTATAAAATAAATAAACGCCGGACATATTTGTAGAAGTGAGAAGATAACTTTAATGTGTCCCTTTTTATATATACTTATGTATGTGACTGCGTACGTGTAGAAAGTTTAGATTTAAGTTGTAACGCGCATCCAAAAATGGGTAAATTTAAAAAATGTATTAAATTCGACATGAGGGTGTAACCAAAATTGAACGTAACCCAAGCATATATGTGAAATTCGAAATAAAGTTGTGTGAAAAATTATGTTATTTATACTTATAATTTTGCTTCTGTCATTGTGCTTTAATTCAGAGTATTCTTTTCATAAAATTCTATTAAATTGAGTTTTATTGAATCACTTTTGTAGATCATTTTCAATACCCAATTTATTACAATAATTGACATTCTAATTTTCTAAACTTCTTAAATTGATGATGTGGAACCACAACGTTGTTTGTAAATTTAACCTGCTTCAGCGCCTTCAGAGGGTGTCAAATGTAGAAGTTCTAGACGAAAATAATTTTTCAATTCCCAGAAATTCATTTTTGAACAGAATTGTTAAATTACTAGTTGTTATTTAGAAGAAAGAATTTGCAATTAAAAGAAATGTTTTTTTTTTATAAAATCTAAGTGCGGCTACCGCAAATAGAATCAAAGGAAGGATTAATTGATGGAGTCAAAAATTTTACAAAAAAAAAAAAAAAAAAAAATCGTACATTACACTCCTTCGGGCACTCTACACACTTTCGAACTAATGTAAAAGCATGTCGGGTAAAAGTATATGTGAGCCAGTTCAACTGAGTGATATTTCTGTACTTGTTCCAATATCAAATGGTAGTGTACTGTCATGCCTCAGTGTGGAGATGTACAAATTTAATAATAACAAGAAATACAATCCAATAGGTTATTTTTATTTTGGAGAGTATTGACGTCCAATGAAATCTTGCAGCGCAGTAGATAATGGAAATGGTAGACACTGCATATTTTTTCGAAATCCCTCCTTGGACGGCACTCTGAAAATTTAAACCAGAACAGTACGCTGGGAAAGTTGACGTAGTCCTTGGCATTTTGAACCAACTTTTAAACTCCTTTGGTCTCATCTATAAGGATGGTTATATAGGGTGATTTTTTATCGTAGTTTTTTTAAAAATCGTATGAAACACACAAATTTTGCATCATATATTAACATTTTTATTGGAATCGATGTATTGGTCTTTGCCATTGTATTTCAAAGAATATTTCATGCAAATGTTGTCCGCGGATCCGCCTCAAAATGTCCATTCGCAAGGTCCAATTTTTTTCCTGTAAGGCTTCATTAGTGTTCGGCTTGTCCACATAGACTAACGACTTGACATAATCCCACAAGAAATAATCAAGAGGTGTTAAATCGCAAGATCTTGGGGCCAATTCACAGGGCTAAATCGAGAGATAAGCTGCTCACCAAATTCATCCTTCAACACATCCATTGCTTCACATGCATTGTGGCATGTTGCACCGTCCTAATGAAACCACATGCCAACCAAGTTCAACTCAGGCAATTGAGGCAAAAAACGTTCCTTCCACGGTCATCTTTGAAGAAAAATGGACCAATGATGCCACCAATCCATAAACTACACCAGACTGTCGTTTTTTCGGTAATTTATGTATAGCTTGTGGCTGTTCATCACTCCAGATGCGATAGCGGATTTTGAATGAGCTTTTGTAAGGCTCATTTACCAAAAATTAGACGTTGTGGTAGGTCATTCGTCATTCCATGATGAAATGGCAGAGTATACATTACACTTTTCGCTTTAACAGATGACGTTTGGACGCCATTACCAACCAGTGCTGTCAACCTGAAAAACTTAAATCTTAAAAAATCACTCTATATATATCACTTGATACGGAAAATAAGTGTATCGCACCAATGGAAACGAGTTAGATTCTAAGTAACTTAAAACGAAATTCATTTCTGGACTTTTGACGACGATTTGGTCATGCCCCTATGTCCGTGCTTGCTAATATGGTTCGCATTTGTTAATGTATTGTATCATATGAAGCCAGAAGTTTACAGCCTTTTCGAAGAAAATTCTATCGTAAAATAAATATTTATTCCGGCTGATTCCAATGTAAGGGTCATATCGTTTTCCTCAGAATATCCCATCTATGATTTCGATATCAGGACACTTTCAATTATTCGTCTTAGCCGCTTTTTTGGTGCAGCATTTCGGTATTTGACGACAGATAACGGATAAACGTCTATCCTCTTTTTCTTTTACTTATGGCCCAAGTCGAACCTAGACGAATGAAACCTCAGTTGTACCAGAAACTGATGTTATGCCGCATGTGGATGAACTGGAACTAGTAGAAATACTCGAGAAAAAAGTACGCCGACAAATTATCGTTAACGGCAAGTATCATGAGCTGTATAACGCTGCTGTGATTGAGTTGGCTGGGTCATGTTATGTGAATGAATCCAAACACTCCACATGAACAACAAACTGGATGGACGACCAAACATTCGTTGGAATTTTAAAACACTGTGTATCAAAATTGATGTGGTAAATTGTAAAGACAGCAGAAAAGGCCAAAGATTTTGAAACAATTTTCTACGTATTGCATATAATAGACAGAAACGTATATTTCTAGCTGCCAAGCAAGAAAATATGGCACATGTCATTTCACGACTAATATTGTCGTAGCAATAATTTTAATCTGTGAGCCCTGGGGGTGCTAAAAAAGTTCTGGGGGACCAGCAACCCCCTTCTACGCCAATGATGACTAACTATGTAAATTGGCGCTCCCTCAGTCCAACTGTTTGCAAAATTTGGTAAACGTTGTTAACCATGGCTAACTGACTATTTCTCTTAAGCTGGGATCCCACTATCGGCGCAATGTACCGATTTTTGTAAAATTCAATAGGCCGATAGTGGGAACGCACAACATTTGTCAAAATGGGACAATCTGTGCCGAAATCGTGCTGACTAAAAATAATGAAATACAACCCTGTTGCACCGATAATGTGAACACTCTGTACATAAAGTGGAACAATAAAATTGTTAAAAATGCGACGATTTTTATCGGCCACTTGCACACCGATCAAAGTTAACAATTAGCGCCGATTTTTAAGAACAACACTGTTTGTAAACACAAGAAAAGCGGAAGAAGCACAAAAAATAAAATTTAAACTGAATACGCGTAGTCACTAAAAAAATCATTAAAAATGTATTCAGACTACGAAATTTTAGAAGGCGAAACAAGTTTTGAAGAATTGTCAAATCAAACCCGGAAAACAAAAGGAAAAGGCCACGAGTACTATTGTACTATTTTTTTGCTTACCTTTTTTATTACACCGCTTTAATGCTATAAAATAAGAAATTGATTCTCAATTTTGTAAATCAATCAGCGAAGACATGTAAACAAAAAACATATGATTCAATTTCTCAAAAAGTGCGCTGATAGTGTGACCACGTTTTGCAGATTATGCACAAATTTTTCTTCCGGCCGACATGTACCGAAAACAAATAGCACAATATGCGATGATAATGTGACTGCTCAAAAAGTAATTGCCCAAATCCTTGTCAAACGCACCGATGCAGCACAATAAAAATCGGTACATATTGTGCTATGTGCGCCGATAGTGGGATCTAAGCTTTACACTATTTTACAAAATTGTCAGTATTTTATGACTCCCCTCTACTACCTCTGACATAAAATTAATCTTATTCCCAAAAGACTAGTTTCCTCAAAAGAGAACAACAATTATTCTTTTTTCAACATTGTTTAATCAAGTAACACTCTTTCAAATATTTGATCTTCCGTGCTATACTATATATTCTGTTAAAAAGTTCTGGGAAGTGATCATTTAAATATCCTGCTAAAACACAACTCTTCCTATACTGACGCGGTGTTAAGTTATGTCAGTGCATCCCAAGTGTGTTTTGCGATTTTTACGATAAATAAAAATATCGAACAAAGAATTTGTCAAATTTTTTATTACAAATAGAATTTCATTTTCGATCCCTACGGTGGATCGACTTTGTCAATTGGAAAACAATTGGGATGTTGTGAAAGATTTGTCGCGTTCTGGTCTTTAACAGAAATTAACATCTACAGCAGGGGGAAAACGGTGAGTAGAAATTGTCGTTTAGGTCTGTGAGATATAGCGGTTGAAATTAGTTTGTCTTACGAATCAATTCACAATATTTTAAATTATTGTTTAGATATATCGACCAGAAACTCAACAAGTATCATCGCATGATGCATGGGCGTGGACATTCCGTGTAGAAAATAAATTATTAGAACGTTCGGTAAAATGAATGCTGGGAGGACCAAGGAAAAGTTCAGTTGTCATATTTGAGCTCATGTAAAATATTTGAAGAACAGTAACATATTCCGTTTTTTCAAATTCCGTCCGCAAACAATACCTTAATTCCAGAAAAAACGATAAAAATCTAAAAATGCGATATCCACAAAATCCGATAACTTTTACAAATATATTTATTTACAATCTATTTAGAACATCTGCAACTAAATTTCGATAATTGTTCAAAAATTTTAATTATGATTGGCACACAGTGTGGGAGTTGCTACTTCTGACTGATCAAAATCTAAATTTTCTTTGAAAGAAATTTAAGAGGAATACATTATATGCAATGAGAATCGATAAATGTGGAGTGGGTGTGTGGTGCGATTTGAAGGCTTTGTAATTTAATGGGTTTTAATAAGTACTTCACAAATCTTTTTGTGCTTTAAAGTTTGAAATTATATCAAACTGTACTGTAATTTAAATAGGAGTGACCTAGAAAAACGTTTGGAGTTTTTCGCTAATATCACTTTTTTGTGAAAAATGTTCGGACATAAGAAATTTATTAAGATCGTACCATTCTGCCCTATCGAAATGTCCACTCCACAAATTGGCAATGGGTTTTCGTATTTCTCGCCGACAAATTTTAGACGTTAAGTTGCTAGCAGCAAAAAATGAGAAAAGGGTTCGTGTTTTTAAATTTATTTCAGCAAATATAAACGGCGGTTGAAGCAAAACCATTTACATTAAAGCATTAAAATCTTTTTTCGCAGAAAGTTTACTGCAAATAAATGGTGAATGGTAAATGGATTTTTGATAACAAATATTAATTTTTTGGCTTTAGAAATTGATTTATCCAAATTTCTTTGTAATAAACTGTGCGCACCATCTGTAGCTTCTAGTGGAAGACTGGACAAAAAATGTAATGATTGTACAGAAGTGACCAAAAAAGGAAAGCAAGGAATCTAAGGGCCAATCACCTCTGCATGTAAGGATAAGCTCTATGAAATGTCTGCTACTTATTTCTAAACGTGGAAGGTCGAAGAAGATGAAAATAAAGCTAAATTATTAGAAAGAAAACTAAAACTGATTTAAAAATGTAACAGGGTTATTTGTGGATATGCCAAAAGCGCATATTGGAAATTCTAATGATGGAAATTCTGTTTGGCGCTTCTTTTTTCGTGATGCAAAGAAGACAGCAGATGTATCATAAACAGGTATTGAACTTATTTGCATTATGCCGGTAACAGTCCTTAAAATTCTATTCCAATGAAAGGATATTATAGATAACTGCAATCTACCGATTGGGCAGACATCAGAAGAAGCGCAGGAGGCGAGAAAAACAAGGAAAACATTGATTTGCTACGTCAACATCAGATTCACAAATCTGGGCACCAAAAACAAAACGAGGAAGCTTAACGTCCAAGTTTTTTTTACTAAAAGATCCAGAAAAATATGTTGGAGATGCAGAATAATTTAATTTAATTTACTTTCCTTTCTGTGATTGTTTTGTTAGTTTTGTTCCATTCTGTGCTCTTTTAAATTCGAAATAATTGTAAGTACTTATTAGAAAAATATAACACAGTCTTTTTCTAAGAGGCGCATATAGTGGAATTCTGATACAATTGACTTAAATAGAGAATGCCGATCGGTTTACATGATATTTATATATGAAAATACTAATTTGTATAAAAAGTTACTTATTTAATTAAAGTGATATTTTACACTTTTAATAATGCGCTATAAAATTGAGCTAATTTATGCAATACTCATGGTAACGTTTGTGTGACATTCCACATTTACCTATACAATCCATTTTTCCACAAAAATTGCGTGTTGATGTTTAAGCACACAATACTAAAATAGAATGTGCTGCTCTTACTGACTTTTAAAATGTGTATTTTTGATCACTTGAAATGTCAGAATTTCACACAATGCGACACCGTAGTCTTTTGAAAGTCAAAAATAATTCAGACATATTCAACATTACATTAAACTGACTGTGAATGTACATTACCATCATTTGCACATACCTTTTTGCGTCCGTGCAAAAGTACGCGGAGTTGACAGAATGGTCGTACCACATCGCTACGTTCTTATAAACAAATGCTCTGAATTAATGTTAGAATTTATGTGTCTGTCTACTACTTAGTGATTATAGATAAACCACTAATTTTTTCCTAAGTCAGCTAATTTGTGTGTCAATATTATCATTTCCAGAAGTAAGTTTACATTTTGATAAACTTACCATTTTGCATGGGGGTACCGAAAGGCGCATTCACTTAATTTAATTTGCTCTAGTGTTTTAAAACGTTTTTAATCAGTAGAATGGACAAAAATCTACGTTATCGAAGTTGCTAATTGGAAACTAAAGAGGAAGATTTTGATATCGGAAATTTGGGCTATTTGCATGAGATCCCAGCATCATCTTGGTAGTGCCGTCCATTTTATACTCGTAAACAAACGCATAGCGAGTTTAAAATTTCACCGAATTGGGTGTAACTGAATAAAATACATGGACCTAATTGGTTGTATATATGAGAGGCACAAGTAAGAACTGGACTATGAAGTCCATTTTCATGATTAGAGCTATGAATATCCAATGTTTTACAAAAAAATTTGACTGAACAAACTCCTCAAAAGGTAGCTAAGAATTTGAGGTTTAAATTGATCATTTATATGGAAAATATCGGGTTGTTCGGAAAGTTCGTTCCGTTAATTCCTTAGTTCGCCATACGTCGCTTCTCACGACGTAGAGTTCCTTCAAATACTGTCATAATTTCCTCTCACCTCTTGCCTAAACTGTTTTCTATTGTTTACTTGTATTCTCGTTCTAGTCGTGAGTGGTTATAGCGTTTAAAAAGGATGAAGGAAAAAGTGGAAAAAATAAGCGAAAAAAAGCATTTTAGGTAAATTTGTGTATTATTTCCGAATAGGAAAAACCGCTGCTGAAGTCAGTCGAAAAATAAAATCTGTTGGTTTAAAAGATTTTCTACGGGCGACCAAAAGAAATTGTTTCCGAGAGATTTAATTATTGTTAATCCCCGTGCAGCAGTTAGGAAAATAGCTGAAATAATCAAAAATATCAATCCCACCGTTCAAGGGGTCATAAAAGAGCTCGGATTTGTGGGCAACCCCGATGTGTGGGTACCTCGCACTTTCACCGAGGCCAACCGCCAGAATCGCGTTTACGTCTGTGATAACCTAAGGATAATAACAAGACACCATTTTTGAAGAACCGCATCACAGGCGATAACAAATGGATAGTCTACAACAATGTAACGTGGAAAAGATCATGGGCGAAACCAAATGAATACCCTCAATCCATCTCTAAAGCGGGCTTTCCCCCGAGGAAGGTAATGTTGTTGATTTGGTGGGATATCAAAGGAGTAGCCTTTTTGACCTTCTCCCAACAAATCAAACGATTAAGTTGAAGGCGGCGTTGGAAGAAAACCGGCCTGACCTCATCTATCAGGAAGACGTCATCTTCCACCATAACAACGCTTGCCCTCACACTGTCTTGCGGACCCGTCAGAATCTGTCAGAGCTTGGGTGGGAAGTCTGATCAACCACTTAAATGATTTGAACGCTTTTTTCAGAAAATCCAGGCGAGTTTTATGATTAATAGATTAATAGATTCAAATAATTGTTCTCTTGTATAGGTATATACATACATTTCTTTTGAAAACCGAACGAACTTGTCGAACAACTCGATACTTACTTGACTTTTCTCTTATTTTACGATTATAAGTCAATACTATAGAACTAAAAACTAGGTTACTGCAGGCTGCTTTCCAGAAATTTTGGTGGAAGATTGAACTTCTCACAATTGGTTAATTTGTATAGGAGGTGCCAGAAGGTGCAGTCTATTTTCATTCTCGAGGCAAACTTTTGCAAACGCTTATGTTATACCAAATTTAAATAAAAGATGTGAACCTTTTAATCGAAGACTTTAGTAAGTTATAGTTTTGCTTCTTTTATTATATGCTTATGAAGTAAATTAAAGTTGAAAAACCAATTACCACATTTTCAGCAAACCTTGTTTTCACTTATTTCTGACCTTTTGAATGATAAGTCCTACATTTCTTCACAATTGTGTGTTTTTTTTATTGCACTGTCTATAAATTGTTGAAATTAGTGTAAGATCACTTTTACTAAAGTATAATATTATAACAAAATCAACGGGTGCTCTGATGTTCAATGCTCTAATACATATTACCAAGTATCCCAATCAACAAACGTGCGATTTGAATTTTTTGATAATTAATGATTTAAGCATCAATAGGCATTGGCCAAAGGGATTAAAGTTTATAACTTAATGATTATGAAGCCAAAAATTTTGTGAGAACACGCGTTAATGTCTTATTTGAGTCCTCTGGTAACATTAAAGAAAGTTTTATTTTTTAGCTTTAAAAGAAAGAATTTATGGTGCTTTTCTTAATGCATAATAGAATGATTTCAATATAATTTGGCGCTTACCAGCGGATCTCGGTGAAAACATTTAAATGCCCCACTTATGTTTGCTGCAACCAATCAAGCGGCGACCATTTTATTGACATTGACATAAATGTTTCTTTGAAATCTTAGATTTATGTGTTTTCTATTTAACTATACTTCTGAAAAAGATAACCCTGTGTATTACAATATGCACATAAAATTGGCAAATAAGTCTGAAATAATTTCTATAAAGTCTGCTGACCCAAGAAATCTTATAAAATACAGGTACGTGAGAACGGAACATTGGAATATTACTCAGTCTATTCCTCCGCTCGATATATATTTTAGAGGCTTTATCAGAATTGAACTGATTCCGTTAGTTTAAATGCAAACTTTATTTTATATTATAATCGTTTAAATTGTGCATAGCCTGTATAGTTTATGAGAGATCAATTAATGAATGCATGGGAAAACTAATATAGACACTAAACAGTTATGATCGAATTAAATGATCTGTGAAAAGTTACATTACTTTTCGTCTGGCAGCTCTAATATTTAGTTTATTTGTCAAGAAACTCACGACAGTCGTATATTTTAAGCTATTATCATATTTAAGCTAGTGGATCAAGTTCGGGTATTTGAGATTGAGTGTATTTTACTTGCAAATTTCGAAATTCCAAAGTTGAGTCTATATTTAACAAAGTTGAGTATTTCTAAACAAACACCGTCAAGCGAGGGCTTCTCAAAACCCCGCTATACAGCATGAGCTTAAAGATCTGAGATCGAAAATTAATCAACTTAGTAATGGTGATTCTTTACCAGAGTGATCTGTTACCGTAATTCTATTCATAAATTTTCATATTGTTGTGAATAAGATATTTCCTGACAGCAAATTGGTGGCACATTTTCTTTATACCGATCCAATCTAAAATCCCTTAAACTGTATTATTATTATCCATCTATTAGAATCAATATGCAAACATATTCTGCCATGTTTACATAAAGCTGTCAGAGTGATATGAAATCAACGAATTCCCAATTCAGATTAAAGCCAATAATATCTGCAATAAATAATTCGTTAGTATGGAAAGCATTAGAAAATAAGGGGTTAATCAATTGACTTTTTCAAATTTTAGGATGGTAGGATGGAAGTATCACACCGTTCGCCACAATATGAGGTTAGTAGTTACGAGATGGAAGTCAAGGAAATTTGACTTATACGATATTTAAACGCCAGTAAGTGGAGTGTACTTGCTTTGATTGATTTTCGAGTAAATGGAGAATTGGCTTATAATTTGTTTGTAGACACTTGCATTTGTTAAGGGATATGTGCGCTGCTTTATCTTTGATGAATTGTGAAATAATGCAACGGACAGAAATTTGAGTTGTTGCAGATTACGAATGAGAAGTTACAGTAAGGAATTAGAATTTCCGAAAATCAGTCAATTTTAATGAAAGGTACCATAATGATTAGGCCGATATTACCTATTTACAATCCAACCAGCCCACCATCCATCAAGCCAGTCAGAACGTCGCTCAATCAACATAAAGTTGGGGAATGCATTTGATCAAAAGATAATTGGTACATTTTTGCCTAATCAAATGATATATACTTTCATTTCCCCAGGTGAAGGTATGATAACTTAAAAAACAAACCGGTTATTCGAAGATGGCATTTTGGAAAAGCTGGCATTCGGTTTGGGACAGAAAACAGGATTCGACGGTATTAAGTTCTGATACTCCTTACACATGACAACCAAATCGTTATTTTTATGCGATACATTGAAAGAACATATTTTTTCGTTTCTTTCATGTTTTATATTCAAAAAAGATTTAATTTGATTTAAAATGTTGAAATATATTACTTACTTTTGTCACAACTTGTACTCTGTACGGTAGAGTGTACCAAAAATTGTTTGAAGTGTGTGGTTATCGAGACTTAAATTTTATTCACAACCAATGTCCTTTTGCCAGACGTAATAACTTATTGAAGCCATCTGCTAATCAAATATTTAATAAATTTTAATTTTTGCCAAGCCATTAAATTTAAATGGGAGGTATCCGAAAGGCATGTGGCAACACAATCCTTTGTAATTTTCGGTTATTTGGCTATACGCTTAATATGTGCTAAATTTTATTGAATCTAGCGCAATTGAAGGTAAGTACAAATCCATGAATAATTTTCATTTGTAAATTTTAAATTTGTGTTGAAAGTATCAGATGAAGTGTGGAAAAGTAATATCTTACGTAAGTATTTCTTATGTCTGCTACGACATTACGAATTTATCTATTGAATGATAGATATTAACATAAGAATATGTAGGTAATTTCTGTGGGAGGGGCCAGAAGAAAAGCTGTTAACTGGCACAGAAACTTCTTCAAGCATGCACGATAATTTTGAAGAAACGTTCAGCTATGCATTAATATAGCATTGCCATAATGCGATGCTAGTAATTAATGGGAAGAAATTAAATTAAATTCGCATTTCCCTTCCATTTTGGAAAATCACTTTAATAGATATATGTAATTCGGAAGTAGCAATTAAGAACCTAGAAGCTGATGAAAGGCGTTAAACAGGTACTCAATGCTATTTTCTTAAGGTGGTGTTTACGTAGCTGTCATATGAGTTATGCAATAATTTTAAGTACAAACGGTAACGATGCCTTGTGTTGAGATTCGCGCAAATTATTGCAGCTTTCAAAGGAAATATCATTTAATGTATAGAAAATTTTTATATAATACAATGACATTCTTTTGGGGTTTCTTTTGCATGGCACCACAGCTTTTTTTATATAAAAACTAACAACGCGTACAGAAAAAAAATTAGTACAAAAAATTAATTCACAATTTCACCATATCATCAGCAGTCAAATGTTTGTGAATTATATAAAAAAAATGTAGGTATTTAATATTTTCAAATTCCATATATTTTATTTTTGGCGTAGTGTAGAAGAGAGCTCCGTGTGAAATGGTACATTTTTCCATACTTGCAAGGACTAATCTGATGGCTTGTAATATGTAGATAGGCTTTAAGAGCCAAGAGCTCGTTTTCGCGTAGCATTTAATACAAAACAACTTTTAAAATGCCTGCATGTATTGTTGCAATATTAAAAGCTCTATAAATTGATACTTATTTAACCGAACTTCATTCAACTTCTCGAATGACAGTCTGTGTTGAATTTAGAGCGCGTTCAATGTCGCTTTGGAAACCGTTTCTGTAAAAATGCGATGATTTCTTTCTTTGGAATAACTTTTGCATTAATTATTTGCCTCTGACCGATGGATTTGATGTCAAAAGTTATTTTCGATATCAATCATAAGCATAATTTAAGTTTGTGGTCAAAAATTAGATAAGTACTATTTCACTGATTTTCCAGTATTCGATATCCATTTTCATGCGCTTTAAACTTCAAGAAGAACTTTACAACGATTTTTTTTTTGTTCATGTCAAAAAAGTCAAAATATGGTGTTACTTAAGAACATTCATGTTGAAAGTAAGAACGGATAATGAAACTTATGCCTTCAGGCCAAGGTAAATATAATTTTTTGGCGACGACTGATCCCCCCTAATGCGACAGGTATTAGGAGAGGCAGGTACCAAAACTTACTAATATCTGAGAAAATATTAGGCTGAGACAAGTTTTACGATGGTCATCGTATCTACCAGGTAACGTGAAAGGAGTGACAGTGTATGACATTTTCATTCCTAGTAAAAAAAAACCTGTCTGCGAGCTCTATTATACTGAAAATGGTGGATTTTAACGAAAAATACGATTCTAGGGATATTTAAGTTAAAAAAGGGAATTTGTATGGGAGGTACCAGAGAGGGCTATGGATATTCGATGGATTTTTCACATTTAATCAACATTACAACGCAACATATCTGTAGTAATTTAAGTAACGTCAGGCAAAGAATTATAGATCGCAGGGGACAATTAAATTTCTAAAATTGGTCAATTTATATGGAAGCTACCAAAGTTTGCTCTGGCCATATCGCCAATTTTCATTTTCAGAAATTAGTGTCGAAATTGGCTAAATGGATACAATTGATTGAGAGACATGGAGATAACAATGTATGAGTTAAAGCTTACCAGAAGGACGTGGTTACTGCAACGTGGTTGAATTTTGAAAAATTAGTCAAAATATATATGCGAGGTTACAGAACGGGTGTAGTAATATACACCGTTTCCATTCTGATAACCTTGTTTGTCGAACATTCAACGCGTACAACATTTGACTAAAATTACTGCAACTATATAAAAAAAGATCATAAGAATACATTGGTAAAAATATTGTTATTTGTATTGGAGGCAAAATACGATCGATTGATTTATTTGTGTGTCTATTAGCAAGCCAGGCAGACGGCTTAAGAAACCCCGTTTGGTCAGAAAATACTTGGTACTTTAAATATTTCTTCCTCCTTCTATATGTTACATTTTTTCCGCATCAAATTATATACACCTTAATTCTCAGGGTGACGGTATACAAACTAATTCATTTGGGTGAGATATTACAGAGGTTTGCTTATTCACCGAGCTTAAACGCATCTATTTTTAACGCAACTGTTTAAATGACGCATACCTTTTTCACATTTTAGTCCTACTGTGCGTCATCCAATTGTCTGCTTTTTTTCATGGGGATGGGATATACGTAGGCCCAGCGGACTCAAAACAATTGACGCTGTGTTTGTTTGGGGCCACAATATTTTCTTCAACATCATCATTTTTTATTTGCTTTTATATCCAGAATGTGTATGATGTATGTATGTGCTAAATGTGCCTGTATTGGGGTATATTTTGCCACTGTTTTCGTTGAAAAATTGCTGTTGGAAGCGATTTTCATAACTGCAAATACCGTAGAGAAAGTTTGGTGGCCCGAGCTCGTACAATTGCTTATGTCATACATGGGAGTAATTAATTGCAATTAATCATATTTTTTTCTTGAATTTCAATTGCCTCAATGTCTGTTAAATGTCATGGCGACACAGTTTTTCAACTTGTTCTAGTGTCAATTGATTCAGTTGGAATTACGTTACAACATTAAAGGAGAGATTTCATGGGAGATAATTTTATGTGGGCAAAAATTATGACAAAGAAAAACAATTGAAATATTTGTTATAAAACACTTGGGCACACGTCAGTATGCTGATTTCAACGGAACTTGCTACAAGTGGAAAAAGACAAAGACTTTTTCCGATCCGATAACAATGGGCTTGAGAGCTTGAGTTTTCACAAAGTTAAAAACTGTAACAGGCTAAAGTATTGATATTCACATAAATTTCCTTGTGCAACATAATTTTGGCATTCGTGATGTATGGATGTAGCCAGCTATAAATTTGGAAGGACATACATGTTCAATAAAATTAAATATGTGCTTGCAATTAACTTTTATTACTTGATTATCAAAGGAAACGTGTAGTATTATTGCTGTGTTAACTATATATTTTTTAAATTTCAAGAAAGGACATACAAAGCCGAACCATTTTTGATGTACGTGATGTATTGATGTTAACAGCTACAAATATTGAAGGACATACATGTTCAAAAAAATTAAATATGTGTTTCCAATTAACCTGTTATCTGAATAACAAAGAAAATACGTAAGATTGTACTAATGTTAGCTACGCATTTATAAATATCAAGAACAAATCAGAAAATGACAAATCAAGTCAGTCCCTCTCACCCTCACAACATGCCTTTTGTTAATGTATAGGTAAATAGTTTGTGTTGCACTTTTTTGTTTCTGAAATATTTGGGTCCTCGCTCCTAATAATTTTTTTGGAAGTAAAAAGGATTTACAAATAGAAATTAAGTAGGAAACGTAGCTTAAAATTACAGGTTATTTTATGGTCTGCAAAATGTTCAGACTGATATATTCTTAAGAAGCCACTGGCATTCTCCGACCAAGGTTCATGTTCAAAAAAATGTTTCGGCAAATACAATCCTTTAAAAATTATGTTGCTAATGGGGAAGGTGGAAGGACTACCAAGAGAAATAGAATAATCTGCCATAATATCGCCATTTTATTAAGCTAGCTAAAATATTACGTTCTGCGAAATTTTGTATGGGAGACCGTGTAAATATAAAAAATGCAGCACGAATACAACACACATTTAGACCTTTTTAGAGCAAATTCTTTCCTTTGGTAACTGATTAGAACTTAATGGTTAAATTCATTCATTCGATAAATTGTCTAATGGACAAAAAATCTGTATTGTTAGAAATTAGTGAGGGAAAATAGAATTTTGGGAAATCGGAGCATTTACTCATATGTAAAAGATACCAGAAGGCATAAGACATGAACTTATGAATTTATGGCTCAAAAGGGTCATTCATATGGGAGTATCAGAATGGGCGTGGTTAGTTGATCGAATTAGAGATTACAGAAAAAATGTAATATCGGAAAGTCGGTTAGTTTGCATAAGAGATATCAGAAACCATTTAAAATCCGTGGCTGAGATCCGGAAAAATATTAAGCTGTGTCAAGTTTTAAAAACGTTCTTAAAGATTTCCGGCAGTTATCGTGTCTACCAGACATTTACTTATTTTATTTTTATCTATTTATTAATCTAACAACAATTTAAATCTAAAAAATAGATAACTACGTACAGTTTTTGAGTTTTATTCAAAGATATTGCAACAACTAAATCTTGTTATTACATAAAAGTCAATTAATTGAATGGAGTTACAATCGATTTGGAAGGTAAAAAGGTTAAAAGCCTTCATTTGAAAAACAAAAATAAATAGTAAAGCCAAACAATAAAAGATCAAAGAGTGGTTATCTGCGAAGATGACCACTTATAGACACAAATTTTCAGTTTTATAAATTCCCCTTATTAAGTTATTTGTAAATCGTTACATTCTCTCATTACGGGAAAAGTAGAATAAAGAATCTTATTAAAATAGTTATCATTTAATCTTTTAAATTAATCCTTAAAAAGTTCGTATCCTGTTTCCTCATGTAGCGCAGAAGTGCGGTACCTCCAATGTTTGTTGAAAATCATTTTTAAGCATTTGTTTTGAAGAATTTTCATTATTCGTAAGTGGTTTTGTGCTGCGTTGTGTCATATAGGTGAAGCGAAAGACATTATAGGCCTTATAGCACACTTGCAAATGAGATTTTTATTTTTAAGGCTTAGCCTTGATCGTCGGTTTAAAAGTGGCCATAATGCCCTGAATGAACACAGTGCCTTCTCGCAGAATAATTGAATATATTTCTGGAAGGAGAGTTTTTTTTTATCTAAAATCACCCCAAGATATTTAACATCATTTTGAGTTTCTATGGTGTTGCCTTCAAAGAATGTTGATCTCATCGGGATTCTTTTCGGAGATTTGTTAAAAGGGAAAATTATTCTTTGGGTTTGGTGGACGTTGATCTTAATTTTCCATTTTGTAAATTATTTGTTGCAGGGCCATAAGACTATTTCCCATTTTCGTTAATAGAGCGTTTGTTAACTTGCTTGATGAAATTAGCGCCATATCGTCTGCATAGTAAGCAATGTCAACTTTTTTAGGAGGTTTGAAATCCGAAGTGTAGATCGAGTAAAAAATTGGTGATGAAATTGATCCTTAAGGTAGTCCTGCCGGAATACTTTTGAATGACGAGATACTCTGCCCAACCGAAACCGCCAACTCCCTGTTTTCTAGAAAGTCGGCGATAATTTTACACAAATACTGTGGCACATCTGCTGCAACTAATTTAAAAGGTAGACCGTGATGCCATATAGTGTCGAATGCTTTCTCAAAATCAAGTAATATTAACCCTGTTGAATTTCTGTTGCGCTTGTTTCTAATTATTTTGTTTTTTATTCCACCAATTTGATGAACAGTGCTATGTTCTTTTTTAAACCCAAATTGATCATCGGATATTATCCTGTGGGATGTGGCAACCTCATCTATCCTTTTATGAGTTAGTTGTTTATATACTTTTCCTAAATCGCTTAAGAGACTTATTGGTCTGTAGCTGGTAGGATTACTCGAGGGTTTATTGGGTTTGCGAATAGCTATTGCTTTAGCTTTTTAAAATGCCGTTGGAAAATAAATTAGACGTATACAGCTGTTGAATATAATGGTCAACAATTTTATTGCTTTTATGGGAATATTTGTCAAAAGCAAGTTTGAGAAGCCATCAAATCCTGGAGCTTTTGAAGATCTTAATTTGCTCAGTATGATAGACATTTCGGGTGGGGTGATAAATACAGCCCCGTTTATTGATACCTCCTCAGTTTTCAGATGTAGTGCAACTTCGTTTAGTTTGCTACCAGTTGGGTGAGTGTGCGTTGGCGAATGAGTTTGCTAGTGCTTCCGCTTTTTCTTCGTCTGTAATTAGCTTATTGTGCCCATCCACTGTAATGTGAATTTTAATATTATTCTTACATCTCAAAGAACGGCTTATCGTCCAGAATCGTTTATCTCCAGGTTTAAGATGTTCTAGGAGCGTCGACCATTTCCTATTTCGGTCAGCATTTATTTTTTTTATCAATAAAATTGCTTATAAACGTTACGTTACGTTAGAAATTATTTTGTTGGAAGTTAAAGGTGCGCTGCTGTTTCCTATCATATTTCTTACGGAGTCCAATAAACCGAATAACATTGCGGGGTAGAGTAGTATGTTTTGTCAAGATATCTTGGGGTGTAGCAATATTTCTAGCAGTAAGAAGAAGCACAATAAAGTTTTCAATCTCCTTGTCAATCGCCTGTCGGGAAGTGTATCTATTTACTGATAAAACAGTAATTTGGTTCACAACATCTTGAAATATTCTCCAGTTGCAGTGTTTATACCAGAAGTTTTTCGATTCTGACTTTTTGAAGGAAGCACATTCCACAAAACATAAAACAGGGCGATGGTATTTCGTTGTTTAATGTTTTCAATCTCATGGTTAGGGATATGTTACTTAGAACAATATCTACAGTTGAAGGGCTTCTGTTGGTTCGATGGGGAACAGAGTATGTTTATCCGGAAAGTATACAAACAAAATGCGCGAATATTGTAAACAGTTCAGGGCTACTCCAGCTATGTTATTGTTTGGACAATTCCATGAAATATGTTTAAAGTCTCCAAGAATTATAAAATCTTTGTTGTCCGTTGTTTTAAGTGTTCTCAAATCATCAGCAAATTGGGCAGTATACTTGGGAGAATATGCAGTAGTTACAACAACGTTTCTTTGATTGATGATAATTTCAACAGAGATATTTTCTATTGATGACGTCTTTGTAATTGGCAGTAGCTCATGTTTAACAGATTTGTGGATTAAAAGAGCAACACCACCTCCTCTATTGTCTGCTCGATCATTGCGATGCATAATATAATTATTTGAGATAAGAGAAGGTTCTCCAGTTATCGAACTTTTGAGTATGTGGTAATGCATTCCAATGAAGAAGTAGAAAACTGTTTGATCTACATATTTGATTCCATGTGCATATTTAAGAAGAGACGTAACAACTTGAATTTGTTGTACCTTTGTACCATATTTTAATTAAATTAGCGCTCGGAGCTTCACTAATTCGCCGTAGTCCATATCCAGCACAATATAGTCGCCTAGTAGCAACATATGAACGAGAGTTCTCGTAAAATACGCGCACGCAAAATGCGCGACGCTTCCCGTCGAAGTGATTCATAGCGACTAAAACTCCATGGGCCCGCCAACCCAACGATGTAGACGCCCCCCGCCCGCGCCTTTGATACCACGCAAAAAAGATGATGCAATATGCACGTTCTATTGCGCCACCCTGTATATCTGCTAAGCTCATCAAGAGCAAAAGTAAAAAATATTGAACAGCTGATCAATATTAAAGAGATCAGTTTTAGTGCCTCTCATAATTTCTCAAAACTTTGCGAACTATTTATTACGTGGAGAGCACTCGTAGCGAATGCATTGTGATGGCGCTTTCGGGATGAATTGGTTCTCGCAGTTTGATAGGTTGTTGCTCTAGAAATTATTTCTAGATAAAGGGTACGGTAAGGGCAGTTAATGTTATTGGCTGAATGATCTCTCTCTCTCTACCATTTTTTTTTACAGTTAAAGCATGCAAAATTTGGAGGTCTTTTGTTATTTTTTGTGAATGGACAGTCGTTATTAGAATGCAGATCAGCGCATGCCATACATGCCAGCTGACGATTACAGAGTTCTCCACCGTGGCCATACATTAAGCAATTCCAACACTGAATTGGATTGTTATTTTTCTTAGGCTTGTGCTTTTTCCACGTGATTATTACGCTGTAAATTGTTTTAACATTACGCAACGAGTTTGGGTTAAATGTTCTACGTGAGAATTGAACTTTATAAACCGCGTCATTGTCCGAACTATTCGTCGTTTTAACCTCTGTTATTGCTGACGGGGAGAGATTATAGTTTTTCAACTCAGTATTGATGTCTTCAATGTTGATTTTTTTTATAAAAATGCTGTAAAAAGTTTATTTTCTTTTGGGTTGAAGCAGTGGAATTGAATGTTGTTTTCCTTTAGAGACTTTTTGCAGAATTTATGTTTCCTCAGATACCAGAAATATTTTGGTGCCGATAGATGTCCGCTTATATACGCAATTTTGTCCCAGAAGATGTTGAATTTCTCTAAAGAGTACCTCGACGTCAGCCACAATTGGTGGAGATTTGTAAAGAATTTTAGTCAGTGCAATATTAGTTTCTGGCGTATCATCCATATCCTCGAGACTTGATAGATCACTATATCTATTGTACGGAGATGGCGTTGGACCAATCGAATTGATATTGAAATCATTAGATAAATGCATCTGTTTTTTGGTTAAAGTCTTAGCCTTACGACTTAGTTTTTGAGCACTTCAATATTTTTTTTTTTTTTTTTTTTTCAATGAATTGTAATAATTCTTTTTTTTACTGATGTATAACAAACAAATATTATAGTCTGGAAACGATCGACCGAACAGCACGAAAACTAACGGCTAACTTATAAGAGGATACTCTAAAAAATAGAAATATAAGAAAATAATGTTAAATAAAGGGCGGTACGCCTACACACTTATGCAAAGAAGTTTTCCTGTATATGATATCTTTATGTTCTGAACATAAATTTACTTTGGTTGCAAAAAAAGCTCTTATTAAATACACGGTTTCACAGTAATCGTACTACGCTGCAGCAGTAACTATCAATGATGGCCTTTATTTAAAGATGTTGAAGGAGTTTTTTTACCCAGATGTGCACCGAAGACGTATCCGTTTCAACAGCATTTGGTATCAGCAAGATGAAGCAACTGCACACATATCCTGAGCGATTACAGCGGAGATCCATCGAAAATTCCCAAACAAATTAAATAAATGTCATCAATCAGCGATGCTCTGGAGGTGTCACTTTCGTTTAGGACATAGTCGAAAGTCACCCGTTGCCTGGCCATAAATCCGGCTACTTTTTGCGACTAGATTCAACAAACATCACTTCACATATTTTAACGCGGGGGTATTTACTTAAGAAAGAGCCAAAACAACTTTTGAACTGGAGTTGCCTAATCTTTTTGAAATGGCAGTATCATCGGCAAGATCCATGGTTGTTACTCGGCAGGTGCAAAGAACCAAATTTCAGATTTGTTAGACGGGACTTTCAGCAGTAGAAGCTAATGGTAGTCGTTTTTGAACTATTTATGTCGCTTGTAAACATTTCTGGCAAATTTTATGCACCGGGGACCTTCTAATGGATTATAAGTGTTTCTGCTGCAAGAATTCCATGTCGTAAAGCATATTTAAGGCAACTTCTTCGCTCAATAAAATAACGAATTTCACAATCATCGAAATGATTTTTTTTTATAGTATAAAAACAGTCGTAGCTCAAATACTAATAAGAGATATCTGTCACTGTGCTACCAATTTAGAAAAAAAGACTAAAACTGGAAACTGCTCTGTTTTTGGACTTATTAGTATGTCTCATGTTCACATTGAGATTAAATTCGAAATTTGACTAAATGGTTCCAGCAAGCAAAGACTTACTCTTACTAGGACTGAATCCAATTATTGTAACATGGTAAACTTTTAGAATTTTTCCAAAAATATTTCCAATATACGGTGGTATAGTGCCAAATTGTAAAGTACCATCTTAACTTACATACATATTTTTTTGAGAGATTGCTCCAATAGTGGTTGTTATTGTGTCGTTTATTGAAAAATATTAAAAAAAGGATATTGTTATGGTTGCGGCAACTGGAGACCGAAAAGACTGAACAACTTTTTAATGGACTATAATGACAGTTGGCGATACAAAAAAAAAGAATTGGCACAGGAAAACGGGCAGATTCGATATACATATTATGTATGCACAAAAGTAGTTTTTGACGACGATCATAAGACCGATAGTCGCGTATACTTATTAACCTTCGTGTCACAGTCTGTCAGCTTAAAATATTCAATCAAGTTTCTTGAGGAATCTATAGAAACCACTCCAGTTATTTTAAGATACAAAAATAGTGCATGGGGAAACTTGGAAAATCAACTAATAATTCATTTTTGAGGCAGTCGATCTTAATTTACTGTAATGAACTTTATATTTGATAAGTATACAAAACGTTACTTATATTATTATTATTATATTAAATTTCACATGTTTATGTCTGCTGTTTATCTCATCTGCATAAGTTTCTATGATGTTCATTCGATTGCGGTGAAACTTTGTCTCTCACGGACATATACGAGTATAACCATTTGCAGCTGACATATCAGAAATTGTTTCCAGCATAGCATAATTAATGTGCGGAGATTGTTGTGATAATATTTTTAATAAATGTCATTTAGCGTTTTATGTATTTTGTTTTTTTTGTATCTCGTTCGAATTCATTTCGCAATTAAACTGTCATATTGGTTGTTAAATTTAAAATTATCCTAAATGGGCTCTAATTTTGGAGAGCAAGTAAAGTGATAGAACTCAGAACACTAAGTTAGGTTTACGACATATGCTTAAAGCACGGCGCTCATTTTCTTTACCGATTTCTGCTCAGTAGGAAGGCTGCAGTCCGACTTATTGACGGCTTTACACCCCGAACCCGTAAAGTTATTTGCCATCACCAGTTACAGTGCGTATTTCGAATTTGGGAATTTGGGTGGCGATTGAGTTTTTGAAGAAAATTCAGGTCTTTCGAAAGTAGTCGAGCGGCAATATGTTTCATACTCTAACAATAGTGTGACGTGGTACCAATAAAATAAAAAAATTAATTTTAACAATCAATTTAAGCTGTACTTTTCAGACAGAGCGTACATACAACCAACACAATTGAAGAAACTGTTTTATCAGTCAGCAGCCCAATTATTTGCTACAATAGGCGGAAACAAAACAAAAAGTGTGCAAATTACATCAATTAATGCAGAAATTAGAAATCAAAGGAAATATTCAACTGCATTTTGCTATTTTGCTGGAGTCGTAAAATAATTTATTTAAAGTGTCTTTACTAACTTAATATTATTTTGCAACGTTGCTTTCTCGAACGTCTAAAAAGTCTTCGGAAACCTTTTAATTAAAAACTTGTGGGAGGGTAGATTAAACCGCTTTCCAATACCAACAGAAAACTTCTTTTTTACAATACTTGATTTAGAAGAAAGTTATTTTTTTCGGCAAAGAGTGCTAAAGGCATTTTCTTCCAAAACACAATTTAAAGATAAAATAAGTTTCATTAATAAAAATTGCCTTAAAATATATAATCACTTGTTTGGGTAAAAGCTGAGTTAAGAAACTTTTCACTAAGGTAAGCTTATCTCCTCAAAAACCGGTTCTATTTAATAAACTTTCCATTTAACAGAAATAAAATTGTATTTGAGAAAAGTTAATTTGGAAGAGCATATATTCTTCTCAAAAAATACCCACAAAAAACATAACTTTTCACTATTTGTCGAAATTCGTCGTAAAAAATGTGTTTGTATAAAAGTCTCTGGTAGGAAATCAGTTCGATCAATAATTAATAAACCTTTTTTTCAACCAGTACAGAACGTCACAACTTCCTTTTCTCAACGTCCTTTTTTGTTGTTGCAAAATATGCTCTGAATTGAATAATGAAAGAAGCAAAATTGTAACATTCTGAGTTCCTCCATTTTTTAATTGTAGAAGGCCCACAGATTTTTACCAAATCGACTAATCTCGATGCGTGGTATCGTGAGGAGATATTAAAGGCATGATATGTGACAAAACTGGTTGCATTTTATACAACGGCTTGGAAAATATGGAGGTAAGAACGAGTTGGTTAAATCGGTCATTCGAATGGAACGTACTAGAAGGAATATGATTACTTAGGAATGTAATAGATAAAAATACTCATTACTACAACTGACTAATTAGAAATTGCAGTGGGTAAGTTGATAGATAAATATATGGTTTTACTTTGTTATAAAGCGGTACAATTTGCAATGGAATGTCTTAATCATACACTTTTCAAATTTAACGGTGCAGAGTTTTACAAATGGTTTCGACAGTACTTGAAGAATCAGGAAACTTTACTAACTTTGTTACAATAAGACATAGATATCTTACATCGTTTAACACAACTGGTAATACATGTACATCTCGCCCATCCTCTTTAGATATTCCCTGTAACGACCCTAATTTTCCGTACCGTTTGCAATACAGAAAAAATTTGAGCCAGTCATCATCTCCGATTAATAATAAGTCAGAGACGATTCCGAAAATATAAAAGTTTTTTTTGCACACACTCGCTTGAAGTATGATTGTATGTTTCGCATATTGTTATTCATGGTTTCATAAGTACTAAATTTCGTTGTATTTTTCATTCGTTTTTGACTTTGACACCAAATTCTAGTAGTAACTTCTGGTATCTCAATTGCATCAGGTGATTATGACCCTTTAAGTATTCCAAGACTAGATCAAAGTTAATTTCCTGGTTATAATCCAGAATTTGAAAGTTCCACAAGAATAACATAAAGTCGGTCTTAACGTTTTGTGAAATTTAAAGTAGTTTATGAATCTGGGTTATGAATTTCGAATTCAGTGCTAAAATTATATGTTATACATTTCGGTCTTTGCTTTTATGTACAAATTGTGAAACAGAACAATTATGTTTCAGCAAGCAGGCGTTGCGTGAGGGTATTCATAAATCAGTTAGACGGACTAAAATTTGTGTACGTTAATTTGTAATTCGGTTCATATTTTCATAATTTCTCAAAATCGGTTAACGGCAACAGTAAAACCAGTTAACCTAATTATTCGAATATGGTATATTTTAATAAATCTTCAGGTTGTTTCAAAAGAAACCCAGTTTTCCGTTTTGAATACAATATGTTAGAAACTCACGTGAATGCTTTTTTCTATAATAATGAGGGATAATTCCACTATCTCATATCGTCACACCAATTAGTTATATACTCTACACAACTCTGTTACTTATACAATAAAGCTATTGAAAGGCTGTAGCCGAGGATTCTAAATGGACTACATCGACCCAGCCCTTGTAGTTCTCATAAAAATTGACAGATTTTTTCGATATTAAATTTTTGCCTTTTTGGTATCGTCGAGCGTATTTCCACATCAACCTCAACTTTATTCATCAATCCAAACGTACAAAGTTGCTCTATTTATACTAAAATGACTTATTCTACAAAATGCTACGATATTTCAGAGAGAACACATATTTACATAATGGGTGCAACAAAGACAAATATATTTACAGAATAGTGTTGTTTATCATGGACTTAATTCTAGAATGTTCTTATTTACAGATAAAGAGGGAAAGAGATTTCTTACATACATACATCATACTTCATTGTTCTCGGATGATGATGATCTTTCTTTCTTTTCTTTCACTTTTAATCTAAGTTTTCTCATTACGTTTCCTCATAACTGTTGACAAAATCTGAAAAAATGAAATTATCAAACTATAGTACAAATGAGCGATATTCTTGGATTCATGTATTTTATTAAGTTGAACCAACGGTAAGTGACTTTTGAATTAGAGTCTTGAAACGAAAATAGACAACGTGTTGTCGCGTCTTCTGATGCCTTCCCTACAATTTGTGTTCACTTTTCCAAATTCAGCTGTTCTTTTAATTAGTAAGCTGCCGAACACACAATTTTTTGTCTGTATATTTATTGGCAATGTTTGGCAAAACCTGGAAAAAAATCGACCAACTCACCATACTTCTTTTGTTACCTCGCACAAAACTACCTATTCAATCCACTTATTTATAGCTTCATATCTTTCAAGCAGTTGTACTGAATTAATGCATGTTGTAAACTTTCGCATCAAAGCATGAGGATGTTTGGTGAAGGTAATGTGTAACTCAATTTACCCGACTGTACTGGTTTATATTAACACCTTAGGAATAAAATATGTTCAAAATGTATTATAGTAATAAAATACATTCTATCCTTCATCGAATATTCTTAGCACCTCTATGTCAATATCATTTTCCATATATACGAGTATGTACATTTTCAGCAGCAAATGAAATGATTACGTTTATTCTATTTTATCATTATTGGAATAATGCAAAACCTCAGTTTGATTATGTCGAGCTTAGATATATTTTAGGCGATTTAGACGTCGTGAGATGTATTTTATTTGTTGTCGTAACTACACGCCAAAAATGTATGAAATGTATGTAAAACGCCTACCTAAATGAAAACCAACAAGAGTTTCTGTACTCATACCTCCAAATTATCAACTTAAAATTCTTCAATCTTTGTATAACTTCAATGGATAACTTCAATGGATTTCTATATTACTTAAAAAGGTTTTCATTACTAATAAAAAAAAGTGTTGTTTACCTGTGTCATTATAAAAGTCTTATAAATGTTGGGTCATTTTCATTTTCGATGCATTCCATTATTCAATTAGTCTTTTCGAACTGTGGAGATGTCATTCTTCTTCACGTTTCATAAATATGAATGATAAACATTTATTGGGGATATAAAGCGCCCATAGCATGAATTTGATTGTAATCCATATTGGAACTATCTCTGTTAATTTGATCCTCACAGAATAACATTTTCCTATCATAGAGTTTGTGTCATCTACCTCAATGCTAGTCAAGTTTTGGAAGTCAGTTTCGAACCAATTTATTATTGATTTTACTTTTTGATTTTGATTTTTATTTTATTTGCATTTCTGATACTCAGAAGTCGATATAACATAAAATTGTATTGATCAATACTTTGGTCGTACGGAATATCTCCCTCTCGTTTACAGAAGTGGTTTCATCAACTATCAATGGGTTGGTTAGTACACGCGATTATCGTTCGTATGATCATAAGTTCGAAACCCGATGCAGCATATAATCCCGTTTTGAGAGGCGGTCAGATTGACGTGCTGACATTACTTTATTGACGGAGGAGCATTAATTATACACTCGGAATTGTACACATAAGACTGCGTACAAGAATAGCAAATAAGAGTATATATATATATACATATATATGTATATATATATATATATATATATATATATATATATATATATATATATGTATATATATAC
>JAHXMU010000027.1:973201-984383 GCA_019455685.1 Philornis downsi
TTTTTTTTTAAAAAACATGGGTCCGTCGAATATGGGCAACCCTGTACAGTGGGGTTGGTAACAATAAGGGAATACATAGAATATGAAGGATCAAATTAAATTATAACAAATTAACTGGTAAAACTGATGGTCTCAGCTCATTTTTAGCTAAAACTATAAAATGGAACTGCTGGTTTGAACTACCTCCTTACAGACGGAATACGAGTGTGTGGATGATATTGTGATATTTGTTTGTGAAAAAATTGCTTCGTTCGAATTTTTTGATTTTAACTTTTTTTAATACAAAAAGTAAAATACAAAGAAATTTATAGATAAAACATATGAAATTTAATCTGAAACCTAAGAATAAGAAACGTTTTCGTAGATTCGAAGACATGGTTTAAGTCGAAACCAGGAGATACTTCCCTAGATAAATTTATGACGCTCTGGACTAAAAATTGTGCGTTGATTATTTTTTTTTTTAATTTGCATGTAAAATAAGCGTGCCGGGATTGCGATAATCTTGATATTACGATATTACACACCCCGGTTAGGTATACCAATCTTGATTATATCGGATTGGCATTTTTTTTTACTGAAGACCACAATTTTTTTACGAAAGAAGCTTACAACAAACCTGATAAAATTCAACTGCTTGATTACTTCAGACTAAATTCCTTCGCAACATCTTATCATTATTAGTTCACGTTTTGATTTTCAAGTCTCGTTTTGCTGAACGAATATTAATGAATAAAATAATGAAAATATGATGCAACTGCTCTATTGCATTACATATCAATGCTTCTAATATTTCCACCTTCCGACATCCTACAACTTACAAATATTTCAATATATGTATGTATGTACATTTGACAATCTAGAAGTAAATTAATACGATCTTCGGTAGGCGGTACAAAGCCCAGTCTCTTTGTGTAACAAGTTACTATATTTTCCGCGAGATTTTTTAATATTATATTAAAATGAAATTATTTATATATCAAATACTATCATATACAAAACGAATTGCATGGCAAGTCGAATTAAATCCACGCCCACCAGAAATTTCCAAAATTATGTCAAACATTTGGACCAATTTCAGTACCTGGATAACACTTTTATGTGAACATTTTTAGTAGATTTAAGATGATATCCAACATATTAGGACAAAATTAATGCGTTAGTTAACGAAAGTGAGGGGGAAGTTTGACGAAACGAATTATGCTAATTGTCTATGATTATGAATATACGAATTTTTCTTATATCATCCAGTATAAAGGCTGGAAGCGTTGTCCCAGTTACACTGACTGACTGATAAACTGAATAAGATTTTAATATTAGCTTAGTTTCATGTTAAACATGTGTAATGATTCCAAGCTACAGCCACAGTATGTCGGTTTTATACTACAATTAAACACAACCACAACAGTTAGAATCAAAATTTCACTTTTCTGTCATCTTCATATGTTTATGCCTTCACCCTAAGGAATTATATGCCTTCATTTGATAAGACCAACAATATAACACTAAGAAGGAAAAGTCTAAAGTACAAACTATCTTTTTTCCAAATGTTCTTAATGGTTTTTAGATCAATTGAGCGATATTTGCCCGTCCGCTTGGCTGGCTGGCTGTTGGATAGGATACCTGTCGCAAATCTTTAACAGACTTATTGGGCACGGCCTAATATTTTGAGATATCGTGATCTTCCATACAAATTGTATGGAACTCCATGTTCTTAGACTGGAGTAACTTACATTTTTATCTATTGCATTATTTATAATACTTGGCAGAATTTAAAAAAAAAAAACCGACCGACTATTTAAAAAAAACCGATGCCTATTTAGCCAATACTTAGAATTTACTTTAGTCAAATTTGATACAACCTGAGGGTTTGGCATTGTAAGGCCTCTTAATGAAAATGGGCAGAATTTTCACACCATTTCTGGTACCTATCATAAAATTATGCAAACTTGCAAAATTTATTTTTTTTTCTGCAATTTGCAATCAAAGTATTTGCAGTCTACTCCTAAGAAAAATGGACCACATATCCACGGTCTGTTTTGTACCCCCTACACAATTTACCGATTTAATTCATATATTCTTAGCATAATATATTTCTAGTAGTTGTATTGAATTCAAGCAAATTTGACACATCTTACACATTTGGTGAAGTGAGATGGAAATGGATGGCATTGCTACGCTCCTTCTGGTATCTCCCATACAAATTGACCGATTTATAAAAAATTATTTGGCCATCATAGTCCCTAATTCGTTGCCTGAAATTGTTGTCAATTATATTGTGTAGTATTCGGAAAAATAGAGCGGATAGCTTCATCCTCTGTGGTACCCACCATACAGATTACTTTATTTAAATTATATATTATTATATTTGTATCTTTCATCCAATTGCTATATTCGATATAATTTAGCACGCATCAGGCGCAAAGTGCTACAAATAAAACTATGCTGCACTGCCACGTCCCTTAGGGTAACGGATATACAAATCAGTCACTTTACCACAAGTCGGTGTTCCCTCCAATATTTTAGTTCAGACTATTTTTTGGTAAAAACCTAGAAAGTTTCCTTTTACTACTCAGAGTAAAAGGACGTTGGGTTAAGGTATATGTGAACCAGTTTCTTGAAGACTTGAATGCAGTTAGAAAATTATGTTCTTTTTTAATCACTTGAAGCTCAGATCATGTTATTAATTTCGACTTACACTAAAATTTCAATTATATTATATTTCGTGATGAATATATTTGTATTTCAAGTAAGATAGGACTTAAAATTTAAGGAGATATCTGTATTTGACAAAATAAAGTATAAACTTTCATTTGATACGAACAAACTGCAACACAGAAGACGAAAAAAATTTTATCTTGCATAATAGCACTAATAAATCTACATCGACTTCACAAAAATTGCGGTCATGTTTAATTTTTTATAGACTGATTTAAGTTTGTCAAAATTGCCAATCACCCTTCGCCGCTCCCCCAAGTACAAAATTACATAATTACAAAATTACATTAAATAACATTTATGCGATAAGTTTAGTATTAGTGCGAGGATTTTATGTACATTTTGAAAAAACATAAGAGCTTTTACCGATTAATATGATTTATTGGGCGATTTATTGCTTTTGACGTAGCATGTGAAATGCTTGCACGAATCTGCCGAAACTCGGCAAATTTAAAGTGTAACCTGAAGTTCTGCCACTTCCACATTTTCTTCTATAATCTCGAATTGATATGCTCCATTCTCTAACAACCTGTAAAATCGTTACCTTTCATATAGATTAATAACACTTCAGGTGTTGATATATTTGACATTAGCACTTAAATGAAAACGTAAATTATTCCCACCACATTCTCGTCTATATAGTGTCCTTTTGTACTTTCAATTAATCCTCTTCCTTTGGTAGGTTTGCTCCAAAGAAAAATTTCGGCAGATAAGTTCTCAATATTTCATAATTTCTTTGGAATATTTTTGAATTTTGTCGTTAGAAATATAAAGAATACAGCCACCGGGTTGCGATTATCACATCTTGGCTGTAGTTTAATGGACAATGTCTTTTGAGAATAGCATCTTGTTTACGTGTAAATTTAACTCTATTTCACTTACAAATATGAAATGTTAATGGCCTGAAAGATTGAAACCTGGATTGCCTCAATTATTGGTCTGCTTGGACTGGATTGGACTGCTTCAATTTAGTAAAATTCCTTGGTTTCGTTTTGCACATCTCTTGTTTGACATAACCCCATGAAAAAAGTATGGTGCAGCTACGTCAGATGACCTTGGAGGTTAGCGGGAAGTGGAGTTTCTGGATATTAATTTGTTTGGGAGCTCCGCCATAACCGGTCTGGCTATGTGCGCAGTTGTTAAAGCAGTTGCTGGAACAATATGTTGTTGTTAGGTTTGGTTAAAAAACTCCTTCAACATCTTTAAATAACGGTCCGCATTGACCGTTACTTCTGGGATATTTTTACGACTCTCCATTTATTAGAATGATTTACCCTTTTGTTCCCATATTCTTTCTGCTGAGCTCCTAGCAATTCAAATTTCAGAAAATATAGTTTGTTTTACTGTTTACTGTTTTTACTGCTACAATTTCATCCATGTTTTTGAAAAAGTGGTTTGATTTAGGGCATTTATATACTTTTCCTTCCCTGTTTGTAGCCAACTAGTACGAATTTCGTCACATTTCCTTCTACTGCTCAATTACGCCATAAGAGGAATGAACTTAATTTTTTAAGGTTAACATCTTGATTTCCTACACTTTATAATATGTTCCCCCTTCATTAATGCCTAAAAATTCCGCTTCGTCTAACACGTAGCCTAGCATTGTATACAAACTCTCGATTGCACGACTTTAACTTCTGCTACTAGTTCCACGTAACGGTATCTCTTTAGTCCCCTTCCGAAACTAAAAACGGAATTTTCGGAAAATGGGCGACAAGTTAGCATACGGTTGCAAGTAGGATGTCCATTTAAATTTTAGTGGTTCCAGAATCAACTCTTTGTCTGGTTGGAGGGTAAAATATTTGTCCGATTTCTTCTTAGTTTCAGCATCCATAGTTTAATCCAGCCAACAGCTCGACTTTGTCAATTTCCATCCCTTTTCTTCTCTCTTTGATCCATAAAAGTACGAATTAGCACTGAGTACTGTGATATTACCAGATTGGCGACTAAGCTCGCCGGACGGAAGTTGGATTTTGTCAGCAATCTGGACTTTGTGACAGCTACAAATAATTTCATCATGCCAGGCTAATGAGGATAAAAATTGAAAGGGAAACCCCAAAGCAAAACGCAAACGTATTGCGTTGCATTTTACTGTTAACCGTTTGTTCATCCGTTCCTCTTCTTCCCCCCTCAAATTGTTTACTTTATCCTCTACAACAGCGCTCACATTGACAACTTAATTTGCCAGATTTATCTAACAATGCGTTTGTTTTCCATGCGCGCACGACAAACTTCACTTTTAGAGATTTCAGTTAAAACCACAATTTTTTCCGAAAAGTATGCAAATCCTTCTCGCCTACATCGTTCGGTTGGTGGGCTCATGGCGTTTTAGTCGCTATGAATCACTTCGACGGGAAGCGTCGCGCATTTTGCGTGAGCGCATTTTACGAGAACTCTCGTTCATATATTGCTACTAGGCGACCATATTGTGCTGGATATGAACTACGGCGAATTAGTGAAGCTCCGAGCGCTAATTTAATTAAAATATGGGTAAAGTGTTTTGAAGAGACCGGTTCAACATTTAAACCACACGCAAATGGTCACCCAAGAACATCTAAGACCGAAGACAATGTTGAGAGAGTTATGGAGTCAGTACAAGGAAATCCACAAATGTCGACTCGCAAGAGATCGTCTGTCTTATAATTATCGCGACGAAGTTTGCAACGAATTTTAACATTGGATCTTAAACTGCATCCATATAAGCTGCAATTAATACAAGAATAGAAAGAGTCTAACTTTATAGGAAGGCTCGCATTTGCTAATGAAATGCTTAATCGATTTTCCAATTTTGACAATACCCTTTTCTCTAACGAGGCTTATTTCCTTATGAATGGGTTCGTAAACCGTCAAAATTGCCGTTACTGGAACAGTGAAAATCCCACAATCAAACACCAGAAACCATTGCATAGTCCTGACAGTATGGGCAGCAATCTCTGGCAAAGGAATAATTGGTCCTCTTTTCTTCGAAAATGCGCGGGGCCAAAACGTCACGGTTAATGCAGACCGCTATGTTGAGATGTTGGACGGATTTTTGGCTCACGAAATTGAAAGTTCAAGAATAGTGAATTCCAGAACTAGGTTCCAACAAGATGGAGCTACCTGTCACACATCAAATGACTCCATGGCGGTGGAGAAGCAGATATTCCCTGGCAGACCGATTTCGAAAAGAGGTGATATCCCATGGCCCCCACGTAGTCCAGACTTGACGCCTCTTGACTTTTTCTGTAGGGATACCTTAGACACAAAGTCTACAGTAATAATGCAAGAAATATCGTTCAGCTCAAGGAAAGTATCCGTGGTGAATTGGCAGCCATTACACCAGTATTACTGAAGAAAGTTTTCAATAATTTTCGTTTGAGGTTAGAGGAGTGCCGTCGTAGAGAGGGTCACCATTTAGATGATATTATTTTTAAAAAATAAACTCCATTTATTACTCTACAATGCCTTAGATTTATTTTAACCATACCTTTTGTATTTATTTTTTTAACTATTTTTTAAATATGTACGTTCTATTGCGCCACCCTGTAGATGTATCTAAATTTGTTGATGTCAACTTTAGGCAGTTCTCTTTCAATCACAAAATGTGCGAACTTCTCATCTGGAGCCTGACATTGGTAGTTAAATATATGCCAATAATTTGATGATTTAATTTCAACCATTTGTTTTAGGTGATGGTACTATTTTTGTCCCTCTTCACTGCTTTATCCTCGAAAGAACGACTCTCAAATAGGTAATTTCTATTAATCGCAATCACATCCTGTTGTTTGCACATAACTAATTTCAAAATTTCAGTTTCAGTCATTTGGTATGGGTAATAATACGTGATTTGTCCTTTTTCTTATACTCTAAAAATGCGAACTTACAAAAATTACTTTTATAATTTTTGATGGGTTTCAAATACGGAAAATTTAACATAATTTGTTATCTAACAGAGCAATATAGCACGTACAGAAAACTGTGCCCAAAAATAAAAACAAAAAAACATTCCGATACGCTTGATCCGGAAGTAGTGAAAATTTGAATGCTGCAACGTGGGCTTGTCAAAGAAGAGATGTTATTGTTTTTGAATCCATTTCGGTGCATTTTAACTAGATTTTCTGAATCAATGAAAAACCTGTGGTTTTTATTCAAATTCGTAAAGATGCAGAAAAGCTGTTTTTGTAAGCTCTTACGAGGCAATGCTTAGTTAAGAAAAAATACATTTCTCTTGGATAAGATATGGGAGTACTTTCCATCTTAGTGATATTACACATATTATATTTTTAGATTCAGTGAGCGGAACCTGAAGTTTAATGATTCCAAACGTTAACTTAAGAAACTTGGGAATTACTAGTCTCGAAGTGGTCGTCAGACACCTCGCAGTGACAGCCGACTGAATAATGATTGGTGGCTGTACTCGTATGCGGGGCTGATAGCCGCGTGTACTGACCGTCGCGCCACGTTGGTCGTAATGCTTAGTTGCTCATTCGAAAAAAAAAAAAAAAAAATTAAAATCTTCATCACGAAATTCATTTCAAAGTTGCATTTCAAGACCGCTTTACAATCAACAAAGCAAATGAAAAGGCATTTATAATCCCACGAAAATTTTTTTTAATTTAGGATTTAATAACATATTTTTGAACCTTTTAAAATAAATTTTTAATAAGTGAAAAATATGCTCACATAGCATTCGTAGAAGCTATGAAAATGCTATTCTTTGGGAATAACTGTCTAGGAATAGTTGGACAAATGTTTTCAGATCTCACAAAATAGTTTTGAGTTGGCAATTCTCTTGCGCAATTGCATTTTTCCCCATTCACGATTCTCAAAGAAATTTGCTACTCAAAATTATGGGTATGCTTACATTCCCCATTCTTTACTAATATAGGGTGACCGTCGGGAAAGTTTGTTTATAATTTTTGATTAAATGATAGGGAACGGATCTTATTTTGAAAAATGTCAGCAATTATGCATGGAATACAATATCAGATAAATGTCCGTCTCAACCTCACAAATGCGGGTCCTTTTGAGCACATTTTTCATATATACATATATTCTCACACATATCACGCGGCATTTCATTAATTTCATCACGAATATTTTGTTTGAATTGCTCAAGCGTTTCTGGTTTGTTTGCATAAACTTTGCTTTTCAGAAATCCCCACAAAAAGAAATCCGGAGCAGTCAAATCAGGCGACCGTGGTGGCCAATCAACATCACAATTTCTTGGAATAACTTGTTGTGGAAAGAGGTCTCGCAGTAATTCCATTATAACCCAAGCTGTATGTGATGTGGCACCGTCTTGTTGACACCAGATGTTAATCAATCCCAAAGGATGCAGTTGTGGCGTTAAAAAGTTTTCAATCATATCACGATATCGCTCCCATTGACAGTTACCGTTACGCCGTTTTCAGTTTCAAAGAAGTAAAGTCCAATGATTCCTCCTCCTTCTGACCAAATTGCACACCAGACTGTCACTTTTAATGGATGCAAAGGTGACTGACTATTCTGTTTATTCACATATCCATTCAAATGAAAATGTGCTTCGTCACTCATTACGATTTTTTCATGAAAATCAGGGTTGTCATAGGCGAGCTGTAACATCCTATTGGCATGTGTACGGCGGCGTAAACGGTCTTGTAGAAGAAGGTCTTGTGTTAACTGAATATTAAATGGAAACAAATGCAAATTCTTTTGCAAAATGGTGGGCAAACTTATTCTTTGAAGACCAAGCTTCTGAGCACGGCGTCGAATTGAGGTTGATGGATTGTTTTGAACACTTTCTTGAGCAGCAGTAATATTTTCAGCCGATCTTGCAGTACGTTGTGGCACGTTGTTTCTCCCAAAAATTCCACGTAACTTTCTCATCGTCACAGTAGTCAATGTTTGATTTTGATAAAATGTTTTAACGATTAGAACACGTTGGTTTATCGAATATTTTTCCGTAATAAATTTTCCACGTCTCTATTTCACGATTGCCAAATATGAACTGTCAAGATTGATATCTACCAAAATGGCGGCGAAACAAAGTAGTATACCTTCCCGACGGAGACCCTGTAGTTGTGATTAAGGCATGCAAAAATTATCAACTTGCTTTAAGCAGTTTCCTTGTTATTAAATGCGCCATACATCCTTAATCGTTAATTAAAAAGACATGGCTGCCAATGATCTCAAGCATCAACACAATTGCTAGTAATTGAAACTATGAGCCCAGCTGCTCCTGCCGAATATCAAAGAAATTCATTAGAATTGCATGCAACCAGGAAAAGTAGTATATATGACGTCATCTTACGTTTAAATGAACATTGAACACCCGAATTCACTTTTCGCAATGACTTTAGACAGAAGTTAAGAGTTTCTGTGAGTTACTTGCAGTTCTTCGCAAAATGTGTCGATGTAACTACATGGTAGCAAAAACTATGTCACGTTATTGAGTTGCATGTCCGTCCTTTCGTCGGTCCGTCTTTTCGTCTGTCTGTTCAATGGTGGTTTGCAGTAAGATGTCATAGAAAAAGCATTAATTACAAATTCATGAACGAACATTGTCTTCTGCTTGAATTGATTTTTAATTAAAAATTATGCAACCGGGGGAATAATAACACAGAGGGTGTGAGTATAAGATGGGAATGATAAAAGAAATATATGTACATATATAGTGTCTATATGAAACACAGAGAAGACTTGAATGTAAATTTTGCTGTATGAGTTGATCAAAAGATGAAAAGAAAACTTTTTCGGAGAAAAAAAAAAGAACTGAAAAAACATTAAACGATAATATACGTATCAATAATATGTTGCAAAGGCGCATACTTATGATGCTGTAGAGTCATACAGGTTATAGGAGGACAGAATTAGACATCGAAGACATGCTAGAATGGCATTCTGGGGATCTATGATGAATACTTGCTGCACTGCATCATCTTTTCAAATTAATGCATGAGGATTTATTGCACGGAGAGGACATACTTTCATGTTCATTCGAAATATGGATGGACGAAGGCAGAGTTTTTCAGTAGGAAAATATTTTTGCAATGGGCATAGGAGCCTTGAGAAGAAAATAAATTGCAATAAGGCTCAATACCTAATGGATATTTTTTGTTAGATGATTTTTCTTCAGCTACACGAGTAATTGCAAGCAAGATGAAGTCAATTCCCGTCTTTTGCCTTTTTATCGTATCCTCATCTGAAGGGATGAAGCCATATTCGTGTACCTCCTCTTTGTCCGTTGCCTCGCTTTATAATTCCAGGCAATAATTGCAAAAATCGTCTGATACCTCCCATACAAATGATCGGTAATCCACTTACAAAAACTTTCAGTCAAATTGGGTACAAAATAGGGTCCCAGAACGATGATGGATATCATCGTAACAATACCTCCGGTACCCCCCTCACTAAATTGTGTGCTTTTCCGAAATGCAACTCTTCTCCTGTGACTCATAATTCTTTGCTTTCGGCAGACTAATTAGTTGTTCGGTAGTAATTCATATTTTTGCCAGCTTCATTACCCTCGTATGCTTGGTATAATCTGAAAAAATCGATCAAGTTACCGCAGCCCTTTCCTTCCACACAAATGATCTACTTTAACCATAAATTCTTAGCTTTATATTTAACAATCTGTAATAGCAGTGCTGTTGACGAACTAGGTGGAGAGTATTGCAACATGTAACAAGACATAAAACTCCGGCAAGAACCACACAATATGCCCTAACATGAAAATGCATTCAAAACAACAGCAGCAACCACACAACATACCCTAACACTGAACTTCGTTTAGAATAACACCACAATAAACGCTGCAACGTCATACACAAACGACACTAATGCCCGTTACTTCATCGCCACAACTGGGTATAAATAGAGGGAACAAAGCATAATAGAGTGAGTCGCAGAAGGTCGATCGCTCATCACCGGACAACTCGGGGCTCAGCAGAAGAAAACTACCGCCACTAGGAGGAAGTATAAGTGAAGAATAATAATCATCACCGAAGTCAGTCGCTAGCAGGCGATCAATCAAGAAGGTCGATCGCTCATTACCGGACAACTCGGGACTAGAAGGAAGTATAAGCAACGAAGCATCGCTATCACCGGAGGCAGTCGGGATCCAGCAGTCGAAGGAGAAGGTTGTATAAGCACAGAAGCTTCGGCTCACTGTTCCTCAACACAGAAGCTTCGCTGACTGTTCCTCAGCACAGAAGCTTCGGCTTACTGTTCCTCAGCACAGAAGCTCCGGCTTACTGTTCCTCAGCACTGAAGCTTCGGCTTACTGTTCCTCAGCACCGAAACTTCGGCTTACTGTTCCTCAGCACAGAATCTTTGGCTTACTGTGCCTCAGCACAGAAGCCTCGGCTTACTGTTCCTCAGCACAGAAGCTTCGGCTTACTGTTCCTCAGAACCGAAACTTCGGCTTACTGTTCCTCAGCACAGAAGCTTCGGCTTACTGTTCCTCAGCACAGAAGCTTCGGCTTACTGTTCCTCAGCACAGAAGCTT
>JAHXMU010000027.1:986095-1016603 GCA_019455685.1 Philornis downsi
GTTCCTTAGCACAGAAGCTTTGGCTTACTGTTCCTCAGCACAGAAGCCTCGGCTTACTGTTCCTCAGCACAGAAGCTTTGGCTTACTGTTCCTCATAACAGAAGCTTAGGCTTACTGTTCCTCAGAACAGAAGCTTTGGCTTACTGTTCCTCATAACAGAAGCTTCGGCTTACTGTTCCTCAGCACTGAAGCTTCGGCTTACTGTTCCTCAGCACAGAAACTTCGGCTTACTGTTCGTAAAATTACTGTAAATAATTGAATAAATAAAACCTCTATTCAGTAAATCTAAACAAAAGTAAATCCTTATTTTATTTCTGAAAGGTTTATGGTCCTTCAACTTAACCCAGGACACGACGATGCTACCTCAGCATACGAATAAAACCATGTTACACCTACAACAAAGTTTGACTGATTTACCGATATTTTATTTTTTCCGTTCAACAATTTAAATCTTTGGTGATTGCGTTACATTATTTGCCAAAATTTTAAATATCGATCGGAAAACCAAACTTTTTGGTACCTCCCATACAAATTTTTGTGACTGCACTCTTAAAGATACCATGACAGATACTTGGTGTAGCAAAAATCAGTGGGCCTTCCATAAATTCCTTAATTTAAAATTCGACAAGTGTGTCAATTTGTGCAGGGGTCTTACATCCCAGTCGATACTGCCAATTTGGAAACTCTGGTTATGATCTGCCAAAATGATAGTGAGTGCAAAGTTTTAAAAGCTTAGTAAATATTGATAACAGTTATCTTGTCTCTCAGTCAGTGTAGATTTTGGCAGTCCATATCGGCTACTCTGTTTTCATCTTTCTTAACTTTTTCTTGATATTTAATTTTTTAAACGATAAAAACAAATCATCAAGGCGAGTACCACAGTCGAGCAACTTGTGAAAAATATACGGTGATTTTTTAATCGTAGTTTTTTTTAAATCGAATAAAACACTTAAATTTGCATCACACATTAAAATATTTTATTGGAATCGATAAAATGGTATTCGCCATTAAATTTAAAAGACAATTTCATGTAAATTTTGTCCGCGGCTCCGTCTCAACATTCGGAAGGTCAAAATTTTCGTCACTTTTTCGAGTATTTCGGCCTGTATTCAACGAATAAGGCGTGTTATGTTATTCTGTAAGGCTTATCGCTTCTCGGCCTTATGGCTAAGATCAAAGTGTATTCTGTAAGGCTTCAATAGTGTTAGGCTTGCCCACATAGATTAATGACTTGACAAAACCCCACAAGAAATAATCAAGAGGCGTTAAATCGCAAGATATTGGGGGCCAACTCAAAGGGCCAAATCGAGAGATAAGCTGCTCACCAAATTCGTCCCTCAACATAACCATTGTTTTACGACCAGTGTGGCATTTTGCATTGTCCTGATGAAACCACATGTCAACCAAGTTCAACCGAGCCAATTGTGGCAAAAAAAGATTCCTTGTGGCTGAATAACACATACCCAATCGTTGAGAATGGCGACGAATTGACATTTCACGATCGTCATTAACACTGGTCGCTACGGCTGCAATATTTTCTTCGGTACGCACTGTACGCATGCGAGTCGATGGTTTTATGTCCAATGAAGCAAAATTTGGTGGGAGATTTGGAGATAACAGCACGAATTGTTGATTCAACAGGGCGATTATGACGACCATAAAATGGTCGTATCAAACGATGAAAATTAGTCACAGAGCACGAATTTTGACAATAAATTTCAACGATTTGCAATCGTTGTTCGTTTGTTAGTCTTCCATGATGAAATGGCAGAGTATACTTTACACTTTTCACTTTGACAGATGACGTTTGGATGCCATTACTAACCAGTGCCAACATGGAAAACTTAAATTTTAAAAAATCACCTTATATAAACGTTTGTTATCAATATGGGCCTTCTCCTGTAGAATGGTTGTTCTTGACATTTCTTTTTGCAAAATTTAAGTTGACTACTTGGGACTTGGGTTTAGATTACTAAAAAATTTGATTAATCGAAATCGTGTAAGTCGATCGACAGAAATAGTGCATTTTGATCTCGTTTAACCCTGTTTTTTGTAGGATTTTCTTAGGTTGGTGGTCTATAGGTATATAAATGTACCACAAACGGACAGAGTTCTTCAATGCTGCCATAATCCGCGCCACACTTAAATTCTGATCTATGAACAGCGTCATAGAAAGTCAGACCCAAGCACAGTGTTGACCGCAGAACTGGCCCTGCGCTTTATTTCAAGGGCCAACAACCTTAAAACAACATATTTGAAAATGAATGTTTCTGTTCTGCTAAACTTCATGCAGCTTGTGCATTTGCAGTTAGTTTAATTGTGTTTTATCGCTCAAATAAAGAACTACAATATTGATCTGAAATTAATTCGAATTTCAGCCAGTTTTTTTATTTTTTTGCTTTTGGCGTTATTAAACTGCCTGCAAAAACCATTGCCGGCTCAAACACACACCGTGTATTGTGAGCGGCTCTGAACACTATTATGTTAAGATCTATATAACGAAAATGATTCAGAAATATTTCGCCGATATGTCTTTCATTTGTTTTGCGGTAAGGTAGTGTTCAGTGCATGTTTTTTTGTCCAAATAAAGAAGAAAGGAGGAAATGATATGACCAAAACTGTGCAAAATGAAGAAATTTTGCTTGATCTATTGAGTACGTATAAAACTGAGATATTGTCGGCCGTATCACAAAATGTAATTTCCATCTGTATTTTCTCTCTAAAAGATATTTCATCCGCAAGTCGCTGGCGAATGTGATCAGTAATATGTGGCGGACTATAACTAGCGAGCTCCAACGACCGCCATTTTACATTTTACATCCCATATAGCATTTTAAAATAAAGTGAGAGTTTGCTGCCGAAAATAACAAAATAAAAAGATCCATTTCTGTCATGGAACATGGTTAATATTTCAAAGCACACTTTAAGGTATACATTTTTGTATATGTGTTACTCTGCTATTGCCATTAGACATCCGTCTGATGACAGCCATAGTGAGAAGGCGACTAGTTGAGAAACCTAAAGGGCATGTTAATACCGATGCATTTAAGGCTAATAAGTAACATTTGTTACTGAAAATCTATTAATAGCAGCGTAGTCCTCGTTGGCTGCCGTAATATTAGAGTCGGGTGCAGTGGCTGGATAATCCGCTAATCTTGAATATGATTATCATGAAAACACAGAAGACGAATCTTAAATCGCTCTTTACAAAGAAGACGCCTGTACCTGATTTTCGGATGACCTTCATAAATATGGAGAATATGGATCTACAACAGCTGCGACGCAGAAAGGCATGAATAGGGATGTATGGGACTTAGGCACCTTGCCACACTGTTTAGGCTCATAAGTAACCGTATGGCCACTATCCGTACATTCGACTTTCGACTATTATTTTTTTGTTATGTTAGTACACTCGTCTCGATGATATGTTGACGGTTTCATCCATACAGCATGTTTAGCTTGTTTGGGAGAGGCATAAATAAGACAAATGTTTTGTGTGTTCGGCGATTTTCTCCTATCGAAAAAAAAATGGATCAAAGAAGTTGAATTAAATTTTGTGTAAAAAATGAAATTAAGTGCTCAAAAATACTTGAAATGTTGACAGTGGCATACGGTGAGAGTACATTGAGTCAAAAAAATATTTACAAGTGGTACAAGCTCTTCACAGAAGGTCGAGAAGATACGAATGACGGCGCTCGCTCTGGACGCCCCAGCACATCAACAATCGATGGAAATGTTGAGAAAGTGAAGAAAATTGTTATGGAGAATCGTCGAACCACATTAGAGAAGTTACTGAGGATGTCGGCATATCGGTTAGCTCATGCTATGCAATCTTTTAGGAAATTTTGGCATGAAGGGTGTGACAGCGAAGTTCGGTTCAAAATTGCTGGATTTTGACCCAAACCAACGTCGCATGAGCATCGCTCAGGAATTGTTGGATGACGTCAATGATGATCCAGATTTGCCTCAAAGGGTCATAACTGGTGACGACGAATCGTGGGTATATGGTTATGACATTAAAACCAAAGCCAAGTTCGATTAAATTTCAAGGTTTTGCTCACTGTTTTTTTCGACTACCATGACGTAGTGCACCAGGAGTTCTTACCACAAGGTCGTACGGTAAATAAGGAGTACTACCTTGAAGTTATGTGCCGTTTGCGTGAAGCAATACGAAAAAAACGCCCGGAAAAGAATTCATGGATATTGCATCATGATAACGCATCTGCTCACTCATTTTTGCTTGTGAGAGATTATTTGGCCAAAAACAACACCGTTATCATGTTCCAGCCACCGTATTCACTGGATTTGGCCCCCTGCGTATTTTTCCTGTTCCTGAGGAGATAAAAACCGAATCGCTGAGAGAGCTCAAAGACATACCAAAAAGTGGATATCAGAACTGTTTCGAGGTTTAAAAAAAAAAAAAGAAAAACAAAAAACTCTGGCATAGGTGCATTATATCTGAGGATGACTACTTTGAAGGAGATAAAACAGAAATTAATGAATAAATAAAAATTTTTTTGAGAAAAATGAAAATTCATCTTATTTTTTGAACACACTTCGTATAACATCTCCGAAAACGGATTTAGACTTGTTTCTTTTGCTGAGGGGCGTAATGTAGTGGTAAGTTGTAACCCATTTTCCTAGTGTCACGGATGTGCGTGGGATCCGTGATGCTAATATAGACTCGGATCGCCACCTGGTTGCGGCTGAGGCGTACGAGAGCCACACCGAGTTTTTGGCCGGAGTAACCGGATGGGGAAAGAACAGGAGAGTGAGGATATAGAAAGATAAAGGGATAGAAATGAAGCCCAAAAATTCTTCCAAAAGTACTGAAGTGTGTAATTATGGAGTGACCATTTTTATAAGTTTCTAGTTCCGCATGGTAGCACAAATGAAAAAATCACCCAATTACCGACAGTGGCATAAATTGCCCAGCTTCGAGCCAAAATGAGGCCAGAACAGCAGTATTGCTGCTAAAACAACATAGGGTATGACGGCCTACCGCGGTATCAGTATTTTACCTATTGCTTATAAGATCCTGAAGAGTGTGATATGTGAAAGACTGAAGCCGATTTTAACTAGCCTGATTGGGCCTTATCCTAGTAGGATGACGCTGACTGATACCAAGTCTTCAGTAAATATTAGTAAAATTCTTAGAGAGCCTTTTTACACCGAGCGTAGTTTTAGATAGCGTGCTGATAGCTTCAACATACTGTTGAAGATGATTATGAGGAGAGCTGTTTTTAACACGACTGACACCAACCTTAGCATAAACTGTATGTTACCCGCTTCTGCAGACGATATTGACATTATTGGCATAATACTGCGAGATGGTACTCCAGCCCTGAGAAGAAAGAAAGCAAAAATGGGTGGTTGTAGACGGGGACAAAATAAAAATTATTTGTTCCAACTAAAAAATTAAAAAAAATATTTGTTGACAACTATTACTTTAGAGTGATGGATGAATTCAGCTCCGAAAAATAAATGTACATATGATCGTTAACGGAGAGTAAGTAAGAAAGTTACTACATTTACCTGTTTTGTTCTTTACATTCTGAGTTTACTTTATGAGTGAAGTCAAAACGTGAAAACATTATTTAATTACAGCTTAATGACTACGTACCTATATCGACTTTACCGCACGTCATACGTTTGTCAATTAGCGTTCTGAGAAATAAAATGGACGACGCTGTTGCCCGATTCTAGTACATCCCACACAAATTGTTCAATTTATCCAAATTTGATTTTCCATTGTAATCAATAATTCGAAGCTCGAAGTAACCTAAAATCAATTAAATTCAGTAATATTGCTTTATTTTATTACATACGAGGTGTGTTAAAAAAAGGTGAAATTTCATTTTTCCCAAAAATATTTATTTATTCCTCAATTTCTATTTCAGATCCTTTAAAGTAGTCCCCCTCAGATATAATACACTTGTGACAGGATTTTTTCCAATCCTCGAAGCAGTTCTGATATGCACTTTTTGATATGTCCTTGAGCTCTCTCAGCGATTCGGTTTTTATCTATTCAATCGCTGCAAAAGAACGTCCTTTCATGGGTTTCTTCAATCTATGGAACAGGAAAAAGTCGCAGCAGGCCAAATCTGGTGTATATTGTGGCTGAAGCATGATAACGGTGTTGTTTTTGGCCAAATAATCTCTCACAAGCAAAGATGAGTGAGCAGATGCACAATTCCGGGCTTTTTTTTATTGCTTCACGCAAACGGCCCATAACTTCAAGGTAATACTCCTTATTTACCGTACGACCTTGTGGTAAGAACTCCTGATGCACAACGCCTTGGTAAACGAAGAAAATAGTGAGCAAAACCTTGGCATTTTGCCGAACTTGGCGTACTTTTTTTGGTCTTGGCTCTCCTGGGTTCTGCCATTGGGACGATTGGGCTTTGGTTTCGATGTCATAACCTTTTTGAAGAAATCTGGATCGTCGTCGACGACATTCAACAATTCCTGAGCGATGCTCATGCCACGTCGTTTTTGGTCAAAATTCAGAAAATTTTTTGAACACACCTCGGATATATATATATATATATATAACTGTATACAGGGTGGCGCGATAGGACGTGCATATTGCATCATCTTTTTTTGCGGGGTAGAAAAAGCGCGGGCGGGGGGGCGCCTACATCGTTGGGTTGGCGGGCTCATGGAGTTTTAGTCGCTATGAACCATTTCGACTTGAAGCGTCGCGCATTTTGCGTGCGCGCATTTTACGAGAACTCTCGTTCATATATTGTTACTAGGCGACCATATTGTGCTGAATATGGACTACGACGAATTAGTGAAGCTCCGAGTGCTAATTTAATTAAGATATGGGTAAAGCGTTTTGAAGAGACCGGTTCAACATTTAAACCACAAGCAAATAGTCGTCCAAGAACATCTAGGACCGAAGACAATGTTGAGAGAGTTATGGAGTCAGTACGACGAAATCCACAAATGTCGACTCGCAAGAGATCGTCTGTCTTACAATTATCTCGACGAAGTTTGCAACGAATTTTAACATTGGATCTTAAACTGCATCCATATAAGCTGCAATTAACACAAGAATTGATAGAGTCTGACTTCATAGCAAGGCTCGCATTTGCTAATGAAATGCTTAATCGATTTTCCAATTTTGACAATATCCTTTTCTCTGACGAGGCTCATTTAATTATGAATGGGTTCGTAAACCGCCAAAATTGTCGTTACTGGAACAGTGAAAATCCCAAAATCAAACACCAGACAGCAATCTCTGGCAAAGGAATAATTGGTCCTTTTTTCTTCAAAAATGCGCGGGGCCAAAACGTCACGGTTAATACAGACCGCTATGTTGAGATGTTGGACGGATTTTTGGCTCACGAAATTGAAAGTTCAAGAATAGTGAATTCCAGAACTTGGTTCAAACAAGATGGAGCTACCTGTCACACATCAAATGACTCCATGGCGGTGGAGAAGCAGATGTTCCCTGGCAGACTGATTTCGAAAAGAGGTGATATCCCATGGCCCCCACGTAGTCCAGACTTGACGCCTCTTGACTTTTTTGTGGGGATACCTTAAACACAAAGTCTACAGTAATAATCCAAGAAACATCGTTCAGCTCAAGGAGAATATCCGTGGTGGAATGGCAGCCATTACACCAGTATTACTGAAGAAAGTTTTCAATAATTTTCGTTTGGTGTTAGAGGAGTGCCGTCGTAGAGAGGGTCACCATTTAGATGATGTTATTTTAAAAAATAAACTCCATTTATTACTCTACAATGCCTTAGATTTATTTTAACCATACCTTTTGTATTTATTTTTTAATCTATTTTTTAAATGTGCACGTTCTAACGAACAGTTTGATCAGTGGAGTAATCCACAAGTCTTGTAAATGTTTCTCAAGCTGTGACTGAGTCTAAAAATAGAATGCGTGTAAGCTCACTGAATGTGGGAAGCTCTCCCGTGTCTCATTTATTAGATAAATGGAATCGTATCTATGATTCATTTAAACTGTATTCAGTATAATTGAGCTCTCATCAGGCATTTACTATTGCGAATAAAAATAGATTCCACTGCCACGTACCTAAGGGTACCATTAAACAAATTGTCCGACTTACCAGAAATATGTCCTTCTGTATTTCCCAAACTGCAGACTTAAGGAAATTAAAATTTTACTTCTGTTATTTATCCTTCATTCAGAGCATTTCTTGCACCGACATAAAAAATTTTGGATGAAGGTTTATTGTCGTACTTCATGGGAGGTTGGCGTGGTTGTGGAGGGGCAATTTGTATTTAATCATGCAAATTACTTAATCATTAATCATTTAATCATTAATTCCTTCCATTTAATGCCCCAGCTGATATGAAAATATTCCGCTGTGCGCCGGGCCATATTCCACACACAATTCTATTAAAACTGCTTGCATTGTTTAATTTTAACATCTGCAGTTACTGTTGGAAAATCTTTTATTTGTACCAATTATATTGAAATGTAAAAATTGTACGTATTTATTTCTAACAGTTTATGAGATATGGTCGCTTGCATTTTTGTGTAGTAACTGCGGAGCTTTCATGTCATTTTAGGACACGTTGCTTTCTGTATCTTTAGTGCACGCATCGAGTCCCGCATTCATACATCCGATAGTTCATAAGATGTGGCATTAAGTTGTGTGGGCGGGTTCGTTCCACTTTTCCTAATCTTAACCAAATAATAATTATTAGTTCATGATAATTTCGTAATTCATAGCAACACATTGCTTAATTTTTTTGACACTCGATTAGTAGATTTGACCACATTAATGGCTTATTAAAAGAGTGTGTCACCGCCCAGTTTTTTCTAACATATTGCTGAGATTTTTATAACGATCGATCAGTTTCTTTGACCACTATGAAGGATTTTAAAAAGGGCCGGCCACCGTCCACTTTTTATTCGAACATTTCCTTTTTATGCCAGTAGCTTACGTACTAAATCTCTTTTATATACCTCTAATAATTCATTAGGTATAGTCTTAGTTTGGACGCGTAGTTAAAATAAAGATACAAACATGCAAACATACAATGTTATATACATCGATTTTAATTTGGTGTATCACTACTACTACGCAGCAGTTCGATTAAAATGAACTTCTGTAAGAATTCGAACGGAAACGCAGATCTATAATGAGCGGATCTATAATGTTTTGAAACTTTTGGAAATGTTGGTGTAGATAGCTTTGCCCGTAACAAATGTCTGCACATCGGTGTCGTAGCGAAGTAATCATTATTTTTATTTAAATATACTCATTTAAATTTACTTTTATCCAATAAATCTGAAATATTTATCACTACTTGCGAAATTGGCATACGTTTTGTAGGAAAATTTCAACAATTTTTCGACAACTACGATCAATTTTACTGTGCACTTCGCTTTCCGAAATAAATTTCTGCACATCGGTCAGTTTGACACATTTAACACTATTTGCGAAATTGCCAAATTTTTTATAGGAAAACTTTTCGATAGCTACGATTTTTTCATTCAAGTTTACATAAAAATGTCAGTTTTATTTTCAAATATAATTAATAACATTAAAAAGGTATTAAAATTTGTTGTATTTCATTCCGAAAATACGCAAATATAAAACAATACTAAATCCAAATTTACTCTGAAATCATAACCGCTTTTCCTTTTTATAGGAATCCCGATTCTAACTTGTCCAAGAATTTCAGTCAATATAGAAACTCCTAGTTCCAAGAAATTTAAGCGGAAATCGCTAGGGGTGTTCAATTTATATAGGAAAGTTGATTTTAAATACAAATCTATGTAATTATTGTGAAAAAGAACAAGCTTTCTATTACGAACAGTTCATGCATCAGATAAAAGAGGAACTGGCGATGTTAGAAATTTAATATAAAATTTTAGAAAATTATGTAATATATAAAAATATAAATAAGAAAATGACATGTAGTGTCCAGAAGATATTGCCTTATGGGGACTTCAAGTCAAATGAATTTTCAGTTTTATACGGTGAACATTTATTTTGACCGTTTGTTTGTACAAAATAATACGACATTCTTGAAAATTTGTACAGAAACGTTTGGTTTCGATATAATGCGATGTACATTTACTAACGGATGATGCCATTTTAACTGGCTTGTACAAGGTGTATTAAAAGAAAGCTTATATTTAGTGTTTATCGAAAAAAAGTGTATTAATTACTAAAGTCCACAATTGGGAATTTTTTTCTTTAAAATAGCATCGCACAAATGTAAATCTTCGCATTAGTGACACTCTTTTAAAACAATAATACAATTTCTTATGACGAATCGGCAGGTATATTCCGTTGTGGCGGCTATTTCGTGACGGATGTTTTCTTTGAATTGTGCCAGGGAAGCCGATTTATAGGAGTAACTGTTACTTTTGATATAACGCCACAGGAAAAAGTCCACAGAAGTTAAATCAGGAGTGCATGGATGTTAATGTATGCTACCTCTGCTGGAGATCAATTTGAAGGGAAAATTTCAGGAGCTCGTGGCAACGTGTTCGACATATTTGACGCTGCTTCGTTTTGCTGAAATCATCTTCAAAAAAGTAAGGCCCGATAATTCCTTGCAGCGATGTCGTAGCCCACATGGTCACTTTAGATGAATTCAGATGTTTGTGATGCTTGCGTTTCGGATTCGTTGCACTCTAGAAGCAGTATGTAGTTCTGCTTACTTACGATTCTATTAGGAAGAAAATGAGTTTTATCCGAAAATAAAAGGCTGGCATACTTTGAAAAGCTGTTAACGAAGTCAAGCCTCTGCCTGACATTTGTACAAAATGTGTTGTAATGATGAATTGAAAAGTTCGGATTGTCACGAACTATGGGGTATTTTATTTCATTTAGTGTTGTCCGACTTTGCGCCATTTCATTTGATTTTGTTGGTCTCCATTTTTAATTGTCAATTTACCGCTTAATTTATTTAGCGAAAATACCAGAAGTTTGAAAATCAATGTCAACTTCCCGGGCAATATAAAGCTGTGCGAAAATGTGTGATGTTTAAATTATCCGTGTTTTAAGGCAGCAATCATTTCATTGGTAAAATATGAAAATATTCCACAAAATCAATCACCTGCAGCTAAACCAGAGGAAAAGGTACACGCATTCCGTTTGAATTAGCACAACTTGCTTTGATCGAAAAAGTAATTGTTGGTACCAGAAGGGACATAAGTGGTTCATCAATTTACAGTACTAAACTGGTGTGTAAGAAAATACTACAGCCTACAAAGTGCAAAGTATTAGTAGTTTTATGTGAACATTTTTAAAGTTATGATAAAAACAACATTTTAGAACTTACAGTGGTTGTTCAGAAGGGGTTAAAGTGCTCCGCTATCACAGTTTATATTATACTAATAGGTATAACATTTTTTGCTTTACTAAATTGTACATAAATCTACTGTAAACACCTAAATTAAACATACAAAATCGATTTGTATGCGGTTTTGTAATTTAATATATGTAAACTATTTCATATCATAATCGTTATTATAAAGCAAAACTGATTAGCCTCGTGATTGATATACAGTAACCAAATTGATTTCGCAACAAATGCGAAATTCCAGCTGCTGACTCATTTATTGTGAAAAATTGAAGTCAATTCACTTACTCATTGATACTGTTTGGTATTGAATGAATTGAGTTACGAAAGAATGAATCGAGAGTACATTGTTCGCATCAACAAAAGTTCTGCCGTTTCAGACTTTCACGAATCAACTATAATTACAATTTGGCTGTGATGCAAAGTAGATTAAGCTAGGAGTTAAGATAAACTAAGCCAGGTTAAGGTTTATGGTGTAAATAAAAATTACGTACCATGTCAACGAAAGCAGTAAACGATATGCACACCAAACAGTCACTTTGGAATAAAGTGCCCCCTTTTTTCCTTAGAACAATAGCGTCTTCAGGCGCTGCCTCAGTATTGCGTGAAGACTATTGTAAAATAAGACCAGGGTATCATTTTTGAGAAATTGTAGGGCCATTTCCATTCACTTTGTTATTATTTTGATTGCCACATTTTTAATATAAATTGGTCGTCCAAGTCATACCAACCTCGCTAAAAATGACCCTTGTTGGGCCATATTTTAATAAAGCTACCAATATTTAGAAAAAAACGATTAGGCTGAGTGAAAATTATTGAAATTATTGATCACCCTTATCCCTACTGCAGTTCAAAGTGATTATTGTAATATATCTCAATGTATGTAATCTAGTTACGTTATTTGTGTTAATGTTCATCTTCATATTATTACTATTATTTGCGAAATACTACATAAAATGTTAAAGCTTATGCTGATGAATGATGATGATGCTACCTGGAAGTTGCTTAAAGGTTGAAATAGTTATTCTTCCTATTTCATTCTGCGTGAAATTCATCGAAAATTCATCAATAATCAATTTTCAATTCAATAAATTGATTTGAAAAACCCCAAGAGGACATTGGGGGGAAGGTATGTGTTGTAAGTCAGTTCACATTTTCTTTTCTAAATAAACTTTATAATTTAATTCAAAAATAAGGTTCCCGTGCTATTAATTGATTCAAGATAGTAAAAAGAAATCCATTTCCAATTCCGTTTTTCCGATAGATGGCTTTAGTAACCGGTATTTCCCGTTATATAAGTAATGGTTACGCTGCATGGCGTTAGAGAGATAAGATTTTGTACTCAAAAAGTTATTCATATAGCTTTGTAAAAATCTTCGATAAAGCCAGGCGACGTGATAATTAACCAGGCGCGGTTTTGGTTTCACCGATTCCGTTCTAGTAATGTTGAACCACTCTCCGGAAGGTCAATTCTAAAAAAAAATTAAAAATCAATCGCGCCTAATTGTTGTTTCTTCGATTCTATTCCACGTTCTGGCCTTCCAGAAGAGGTCGATAAAATGATGGAAATCGTCAAGTCCAATACGAACGATTTCGACTACTTGTATCAATTGAGTAAAGCTGGATGCGAAAAGAAACTCAATGTGTGGGTGCTGCACCAATTAACGCATAAAAACCTACGAACCAAACTTCCATCTGCGAGTAGCTGCTGAATCGCAAGAAATTCTCTCCATCTCTTAAGCGGGTGTTTATTGGTGACGAAAGCCTCTACGGCCAAACTCTTAATTCACCAGAAGCAGCCAATAGGACAGGAATTGTTTTCCATCAAAACAACACTAGACCACTCACATCGATAGGAACTCGCAATAAGCTCAGGGAGCATAGTTGAGAGGTTTTTATGCATCAACATTATATTCCAGACCTGGCGAATGCCAATGCGAATGGTTTTGCTGAAGAAGAAGGTTTTGGTTTTGCTGACAAGAAGTTATGGAACAAAACAATGCATATTTCATCTAAAGGGGATCATTCCAACTATGCTAAATAATGGCTTTGATGTCTAAATCAGCTGTTACTGGAAATCGAGAAGTGCTGAAATCTGGGAAAATGGGAGTGTGAACATCTCCAAAAAGCTTTCGATAATCTGATATAATATCCTACGCCGTATTTGCAAGTTAGGATACTTCATACTGAGTCATACGGTCACGGTCACGGTCACATAGTTTTGTGATATTTTGTCGCTTACAACAAACAAAATGAAAAGCATGAAGGGAGATATTTCCGCGGTTATAACTTTTATATAAAACTTTTATTCGTGTGTGCTCTTCAAAACAAATAAATGCGAGGCATTTAGGAAAATATCTGAGAATAATATGTGAAGATTGCAACTTAAGCAATAAAAAATATAACGTTCCTAAACTAAAATTTAAAATTTGTGTTTGTCCTTTTTGGCATGTTAATTCCAGTCTTTGATTACATGAAGTTTGCGATACTTGATTTATACCTTTGTATAAATACAGGTGTCGGCTCTCGTAGTGTTACTACTTAAAAATGCCAGAATTTTGTCAATTTTGATATTCTTATTTGAAAACATTTCAAAGTTAAGGAAAAATATCTTATTATTCGATGCAGCCATCTTTAGCGTGGAGTTGAGTGTGTCCATAAAGACTTGATACTGTGCACGAATGTGGAGTAATGGGAATTTGTCCCAATCTCGGCGAAGAGCTATATTTAAGACGTTGACCAACTGTTAGTTTTCTTAGTTGGTATTACGGCTTGTAGAATGGGTCGTACGGAAAATTAATTACTTTAACTCCAGGGAATGTGGTGGGCGTTGTTGTGAAGAAATAAACCTTGTAACTTTTTCTTATTAAAAGCATTAAGTTTCACGGGGTTTATGGAGTACCACCCCATAATGCTTTCAACCGTATTATTTGCGTGCGAAGGTTACATCGTTCAAAATCTTTTCACGATAGATTTGTAAGCGTCGTTTAAAATGTTTCCACGAAAGATTTGCTGACTTGCCTTTACGCCCTGCTCTGTGAAAAAGAGAGGTTAGTTTCCAGTGGCAGTTACCACGGCCCAAAGCAATGTATATCGGCAACTGTCTAACTGTTTTGATTTGCACTCTAACTATACATCATTGCTTTGTTCGTTTACATGTTGCTGAACCGTAAAAATATATTCATCACTTAAGATCATAACTCAAGCAAGAGTTTTAACACCTTTGCTCTTGCTAGGCGAACTGCGTTTTAAATATTTAGTGTTTTTAATGGCTTCAATTGTTTTTTCAACTGTTTTTAATATGCGCCCCATGCTTGGGCCAAACTCATTGAAATGTTTCGCCAGTTAAACTGTGTTAAACTTTGTCGTGGATTACATTTAATTCTGTAGTTCACTTTTCGGACCATTTCTGATGATGTTGCTGCTTTCGAATGAACACTTTCATCGCGTTGTTGATGCTACCAGTATCATTGTAACGTTTAATGGATAATCCATTTTCGGTTCCAAATGTAAAATTAAATAAAACACACATAAAGCTATGATTCCAATTACAGTGCTAGGATCCTGCCATCACTGAATTCGGGGGCCATACCAAAACTAGCCGACCTGATTCTGCCAGTAGTTTGAAAACATTATTTTGGTGAAAAGTTGCAACCTTTTAAATTATATGTTTTGAGTTTAGTATTTTTATTTGAGCCATCAAGAGTGAACAATCTCGGTGAATTTGTGAACGTGGAAAAAATTGGTTACCGTTACGTAATCCAATTCAATTTTAAAGGTTTCAGTCCAACCAACATTTGAATTCATTAAAATTGTTATTGTTAATTATTAATAATATTATTATTATTAAAACTAATATTAAATTATTAATTAGGTATTTTTAATAGAATATATTCGATTGGCAGTGGAGCACGGTTGTAGGGGTATCCTTTTCCAAATTTGCTAAGTAAGAAATATTTAAGTATCTTCCTCTTCTTCGGTGGCAGCTGGAACAGACATCCTTATCTATTATACGCCGCTCGTAAAAAATAATTCCAAGTGCTTCTCCACCAATTCGTCACACCAAGTTTCGATAGTATTTCAAACAAAAGCCTGGTCCTTCCAATGGCGTTTTTGTCGCCCTCTTCTGCGCCGTCCATCGAGTTCGTTGTCGAAAACTTTCCGTGCAGGAGCATTTGGCTCCATCCCCACAATATGATCCTGCGTCGATGCCGGCATATAGCTCATACACCTCATTGTTCACGCGATGCCCATACTCTCCGTTAACGGTGATGGGTCCATATATTTTCCGGAGTATTTTCTTCTCGAAAACTGCCAGAACCGATTCATTCGTTTGCGTCATAACCCATGATTCTGCGCCATATAACAAGACGGGTAGAACCAACGTCCGGTACAGTCGTATCTTTGTTTGTCGAGAGAGGGTTTTATCATTGAATCGCTTGCTTAGCCCATAGTTACATCTGTTAGCAAGCAATACTCTAATTTTTATTACCATGCTGACATCATTCGTTTTGTTTACAGTCGAACCGAGGTAGATGAATTCTTCCACCACTTCAAAATTATAGTTGTCAACGTTCACACAGCGTCGGAAATGAGTAGATTCTTTGTTCGTTGAAACCCATAACTTTGTTTTGTCCTTGTTTATCACCAGACCCATTTTTGATGCTTCCTTCTCGATACTTGAGAAGGCTGCAGTGAAATCTCGCAGTTTTCGGCCAATAACTTCTCCAACGCTATATTGAAGAGGTTGGACGATAGACTGTCGCTCTATCTAAATCCTCTTACGGTGTAAAAGGCTAACTTAGATCTTTGCCTATCTTTACTGAAGACTTTGTGTCAGTCAGCGTCATCCTACAAAGACGTATAAGCTTCGCAGGAATTCCAAACTAGGACATGACCTCATACAGTTTTTGTCGTATCGGGCTATCGAAGGCAGCTTTATAATCGACGAAAAGATGGTACGTGTCGATCTGTTTTTCTTGGTTCTCCTCCATAATTTGTCGTAGCGTGAATATCTGGTCAGTTGTTGGTTTACCAGGTCTAGGTAAAAAGGCGGTCCAGGTACAAACACTGGGATCGCCTTTCTTAAACGCAGGACACAGTACACTCAAATTCCAATCATCGGGCATGTTTTCATCAAGCCCAATCGTATTTAAAAGCAGATGCAGGCTATTTATCAGCTAATCGCCACCAGTTTTAAACAGCTCTGCTGACATGCCATCAGTGCCCACAGTTTTGTTGTTCTCAAGCCGCAATTCTGCTGTTCTGAAGTCTGTTTGGCTCGGAGCTGAACAGTTTATGCCATCGTCAATAATTGGGGTGATTTCCTCACTCATGCTGCCATCCGAAACTAAAAGCTTATAAAAATGCTCTCTCCGTAGTTGCAGCACATTCTGCGTATCTGTGACCAGATTTCCCTCGCTATCCTTACTGGAGGGGAGCCCTGTTCCATACCCTTTACTTCTTATCTTTTGGTAGAATTTTCGGGCTTCACCTCTATCCCTGTACCTTTCTATTTGCTCACTCTCATGCTCTCGCCCTCGTACAATGTCACTTAAGTAACCGCCTCAGGATTGGTTGCAGCAGTGGATAGTTTTGAGGTAGGTTTCGACCACTTTTTCCCACATTTGGGATTATTCGCGTGGACATGGTCTTTGAAGTAGCACCACGAAAAAAGTTTAACGGCGTCTTGACGTTGTCGTGTTGAATCACGTTTGGATCATCACGTTCTTCGGTTGTTAAGCGATTCATATCCGTAAATGACAAACCTTTCACTAAATAAATAACACTTCAGATGACAGGTATTTAACAGCTGACATCCTTGCCAGGCCGGCGGTTTTCAAACCACTAAATGGCATGGCCCAAGCATTATAACGAAATGAAAGTTTCATCGAAATCATAGTTTTATTTAACTTTACTTTTGAAACCTTAAAATGGATAACCCCATATTATGGAAAATCGACCGAATAATCACATTTAACAGGGAAAAACTCCAGTAAGCTGTAATTTTACTCTTCTGATTGTGTGTTATTTTAGAGCAAGTTTTGAAAATAACTCAGTGATATATCATACCCTCAAGCTCAAGCTCAAAAATTGGTTTCCTAATGCCTGGCTTTATCAATGAAATACGCTGTTGCTAACTGTCCACTCTCTATACGCATTTGCATTAGCAATTTGATGCGATTTACTTTCAGAAATATCATCATCGTTGGCTTTGTCATCGTCATCGAATGCAGTAAAAGTTAAAGTGGTCTGTTCGCAAGCTCTCTCTTTCGGGTTTTAAATGCCAATGTCCTTAAATGCTTTGCTATGTATCTATGTTGGCCACTGCCGAATCGGAAAACATCCGTAGATATTTCAGCATTTGTACATGTATTCTTTTGCATTTGGTCTCCTCGTGCATGAAATCGAATATTCCCACATCCAGTAGACAATGTTTGAAATTTTGCTTTGGCGTTAGCTGACATTCAAGGGGTACGCATGGATCTATTTACAATTCCAGTAACGCTGGCGTGCTATTGAACATTTTTGGACTATCCCGACCAAAGCTCTGTTAATAAACGAAATTTTGATTTGTTGTTGTTATGGAGCTTAAGTGAACACATTGGCCACGCACATTCCATTGCCATTGATATATTCCGGTCACGTATTTTGCCAGCTTGCTAGAAACGAATAGCAAAGCAAAACAAATTGAAGAATGCCAAGAATTCAACAACTCAACATGTGAACAAATCCTGAAATTAAACGTGTTATTTGCCGCATCCTAAGAACTGATGCTTGGGTCATTTCAAGAGCAGAACGAATTCAATCCGTTCAAGTTTTCCATTTTTATTCATTCATTCATTTCATTCATTTATTTGGTTCATTCATTTTCTCTTAAATGCTTTTTTAAGCAAATTTAAAGAACACAAAAGCAAACATTATGTTTATTCTATTTTACCATTGAATTAGCACAGATTTAGCAGTGTCAATAGAGGTATTTTTGTCGAATAAAAAGCATTTTCATATTCAAAGTTGGGAGTGAAAATTACATTTTTTATATGAGTGTCTGTTTTATTTAAATCCTTAAAATTTTGACAAAAGCTAGGCTTATTTCTATATATGGGAAACATAATGAGAAATTGGGCTGGAACACAAATTCTTTGGAAATATTTGTATTACAATGATGCAAAATAAAGTATAATGACAATGTTTCAAAGGGCTGATTTTGGGAATGCCAATCATTTTTTTTTATGAATATCAGCACGCTATTCTCTTCTGTTAATATTTTTGACCTCGTACCGGTACCAAGTGAGAAAAACATAAATGCTTCGAAAAGTATTTCTCAATTCTCAGCAAACTTGGTCAGAGAGTATTGTTGTGCTTTAAAAGATTATATTTTTCTGTTAAACTCTATTTAAACTCTTGTAATCAATACTAAAATATATTTAAAGTTATTTTCAAAAAATTGATTAATTCTCAAAATGCGTTGATTGTAACAATCAACAAAGTTATGTTTCATAATTGTATTGTCATCAACAGGAACGAAGGTATGAGATTTTATATAACAAAAGTGTAAAACCTATGACTCCCTAAGTCGATTGAGCGATGACGGTCCGTCTGTCTGGCTGGCTGACTTCTAGACATGATAACAGTCACAAATCTTTGTGGAATTAATTAAAACTTATCACAGAACAATATTCTGCCAGATTGTAACCGGGGCCGTAAATTGTCTATATTTACCAGCCCTTCCGGTACGTCCCAAATAAATAGATTTATTTTCTGAAATTCAATTTCCTTGCAATAACTATTCATCCGTAGACTTTGACTTCTATTTCGATTAAGCACACACACCCCTTATGAAATCTCGCATACAACCACTTGTCTGTATACAAAAGACCGATTATATGGTTTATGTTATTACCACCATAATCAGTTATACTGATTCTCCCTCTTGAAAATTGGCCGATTTATTGCAATGTAATTATGTGAAGTAATCCCTAATTCGTATCCTAAAGTTACTTAAATTCTTTTCAATTATAGCTTCCTGTACCTCCCACGCGAATTGCTTTATTAAATCCAAATATGTATATTCCTAGATTCGAATCTTTTATTCAATTGCGCTATACTCAGTGCAATTGGGCACACCTCAGGCATTTAGTATCTTCACCTAACTGTAATTTCTGTACTGGTTACTTGTAAATCAAAAGACAAAACAACTGTTTACTTGCTCAGGTCCAATTTGTTAAAATTGATTTGCTTTTGTTAACGTTATTGGTAGAACATATATCCTAATTTTTCCATTGATGATCATTCGGAAGAAGAAGAAGCATAAATAATTTAAAAAACTTCCAATTTTTCAATGGCCAAAAAGATTGTAATGATTTTTACATATGAAACCAATTTCATATATTATTAATTATAACGGTTCCTGTTTATTTCTCATCATGTTTACAAAATTCTCAAATTGTGCAGAAACGCAATTCATTTCACAAATGTCAAAATTCACAATTTTATTTAATAATGTGTGCGCTAGTTAAAAATTTCTTAACAAACATCGAAAAACAGTGTCCTTTTCTTGTGCAAGTTTATATAAATTAGAAAGTTGTTTAATATTTCCACTTCATTTGTATATTTCCACAAATTTGTATAGGTGATACTTTAGGCGCATGGCTGTGCACTCGGATTCTATGTTCAGCATTAAGTTGATTAAATACAAGTGTTAATACGGGGGGTTGATCGGACAGTGTTTTTATTTCATGTGAAAGAGAATGAGAAAAACGGGTGGTTAGAGACTGTATAATGCAATGATTTCAATTTATTGGCAAGGTTTTACCTTTTACTTCTGGGGTTTACAAAATGGAGTTTGGATGGAGCTTTTACCAAGCAGGAACTTTAAACGTTCAAATAAGTAGTTTATATATCGAGTGTAAAATGAGTACTGATACTTGGGCGAGAGTTAGAAGACCGTTTTATTACACTGCTAGAACGGTGGAGTGAAAGCTCTTTTATTAACTGTGCTGGGCGTGTCTTTAAAAATTGAAACTTACAACTATCAGGGCAAGGAAAACTTGTTCACGTAAACAACAAGAAAATACAGGGTGGCGCACCAGTTCTGCTACAATAAGAAATTCAACTAAATTTTTTTCAGCCAATGTGTTTCATCTATTTGTTGTTTTTTTAAGTAAAGGAAATTTAATTTTATTTTATATAATTAATTTTGAAGATGGTAGACCGTAAATGACCTCTATGCTTATTCACGCATATGTGACAACTGATCAGAAAATCATTCATTGCGGCCTGAAGGGCTGAAGTCGGGATCGCCTCAATTATTGCTTTAATGGACTGCTTCAATGTAATCAAATTCCTTCGTTTCGTTTTGTCATAAAAAGAAGTTTGATGCAGTCTGTTCATGTGACTTTGGGGGTCAGCGGAAAGTGGAGTTCAGGATATTAATTTGTTTGGGAAATTTCGTTGGAGCTCCACCATAACTGTCTGACTATGTGTGCAGTTGCTCTATCTTGCTGGAACCAAATGCATAGACAGACATAGACAGAAATAAGTGATGATCACTTCGTGCCAGGTCTGGACTATAAGGAGAATATGAAATAATTAAGAAATAACAAGACACCCAGATCTTCTGGCGTAACGCCATCGATTTCTGTGACCTAGCGTTGTCCTGACCGAATATAGTTCCTGACCATTACTTCCTTCAGACGGTCCAGTTGTTGGCAGTACTAGTTCAAATTTAGAGTTTGAGGTATCAGAGAGGCATGTGATACTTTTCCTAATTTTCACTATTTTTACCAAGCAATGTAAGTCAATATAATGAGCCCATCGATTATAAATTTAAAAAAGAAAAATAAATTTTCGGAAAGTAGAAAAATGTATACAGGAAGTGTCAAGGGGGGCTTAACAATACTGTCCATTTTCATTTTCTGACCGTAATTTAGGGAGCACTTAGGATGTACCAGTTGAAAGATGTTAAGCTAAACATATAGGAGCTAAATAGAGCGCCATTCCTATGTCTATATTTCATAGTTGCCATTCACCATCGCCGAACGGAGGGGGTTTGAAGTTTTCTCCGTCTCCCACCGGTGAGGATACTGTATCCTTGCAATATAGTATCGACCGTTCCATCTACCTGGGGTCTCTGCACCTGCAGGTATGTAAAAAAGTCCAATCCCGTGAAGTATGGTGTATAAAACACAATTTAGTAGTAACTTTGGTTTTGCTTTACTACGCAGTTCCAACCGGTGAGTTCGGCCGGTAGCATGGGGATCAGGAGTCTCCGGGACTGAGTTCGCGCCTAATGGGAGCATAATGCGGATTGTGGTTGATACCAAAATCGCTGGTAGAGACTTTGTGCTCGAGTGTGGAGACAGACCCATAGAGTAGCAGACGTGTTAAGATAGGCTTCACCACCGCCAATGGGGATTATGTTCCATACTAGCATAATCAATTTGATGTCTTTTGTGTGGAAGAAAAGGCTGACAATTGCGGTAGTACCAAAATTGTCAAACCCTATTCGTAGATAGTTTAAGTTTTACTTGGCTATCCCAGGGGGGCGTTGGCAATCGCATTGTAATATGCCCAGTGTGTCGCACATCATGCGTAAGGCTTTTACGGCGAAATCCCAGTCGACTCCGCTATTTGATCGTTTGTACGAGATGGCGTTACGATGTTGCCCCTTTTCAACCTCAGGCGGTAACACAAACGCTTAACACATTTCCATTTTATCGATCTTTTCAAATTTTTTATATTTTAAATTTTATCAATAGTATACGGATATGATCTCGCAAAATATTAGACTGTAACAGACAAAGGTTTCATAAAAATATACGCTCAAATGATTTCAAAATTCATGAAATAGAGTTCATCAAAATATACTTGGTAGCTTAAATGCTTCCTTCTATGCATTACATTTTTGCCATATAAAATGTATGAATAAAATATACTTTCATTCCTTCGGCTGAAAAAGTAATAAAGTAATAAAGAAACTATCTCTTTAAGAAATCATTCATAATTTGATAAAAGAATTTCTAACTAAAAATCTGTCAAATTTATTCATTTAAAATTTCTCTATTTTTACCAATTATTCTTTAATTAAAGAATTGTTGAATAATACCAAAAAACTTAATTTTTTGTAAGAAAGTAAGATTTGTCGATATGTTACGAATGGGAAGAAGACTTTCTTGACATGCCCACCTAACAACACACCGAGCATGCCACTGAGTACCGCAATCCGTGGCGATGAATTTACAAGCTTTGCCTCGGATAAACTTATGACAACTGCTCAACTATATACCCATTTCCGAAATATTTGGAAGCAATTTTCTTGCAGATAATATGAACCAGAAAAAAAGTATCGGAGGGATACCATGAAAATTTTCCGTCATATGGCTGACCCATGTGGAATGCAGTGCTGATAAAATGAAAAATTAGAACAAATTCATTATGTACGTTTATCTTTTGAAACTTTTGGAAGCAATTTAACTATTGGCTATATGTCAGTAAAAAGTACTTAGCATGCATCACAGAAAAAGGGCTTCCCGACCATGTTAAATTTATCAGTGGAGGTAGTTTTTTACTACTTCCTATTCGTTATTTATGCTTCTTGTGTGCATCTTTGGAACCACTTTTTTCGGGGTTATATGCAGTGCTCTTTTTTTTTGTAAACAAAAGACATCAGAAGTTTTTCCTTAATGTGCAAATAGCATCAACATCCAGCCAAATTTCGACAAATCATCATGAAGTTTGAGGGTGTTAGTCGGTTCAACTAATGGAAATTCCTGTCCTGGCTATTATTAATATGTTCGCCTTCATTGAGGCTGCCTGGTTTTAGAAAGTGCTTATTAGCGCACAGTACAAGCATTCCTTAAATTGAATTAATTTCGTGATCGCTTCGATTGCTTGTTAGCAAGTTTTCACTCTGCGTTTAATTGACGATTAATCAATAATCTCCAAACTTTGACTTGAACTTTAATCAACTTGTTGTCGTAATGTTTAGCACAGCTATAGATGTGATAAAATACAAACTATTACATTATCTATTTGTCCTGTGGACTACAAGTATCCCCATCTTAAGTCATTAATCCGTTACAAGTTCATTATGTGAAATTTGAAAAGGGTTAACGATGTTGGAGGAGACAATGGAATGTTGTCTCACAAATCACAGAAGATTTCGAAAGTCTGCGATTTTAACATCCACTTCTTTAAACTCCCACTCTCTCAGCACTAGAATAAACCACAAGTTGTTTCCCCTTAATACCGTGATTAACTTTTAATCATGTTCCAAGAAAAGAAACATGCTCATCTACCCTTTCCATTACAATGACAGTTGTAATATCGAACAACTCCAGTAAAAGTGACTAATTTTCGGGGTCAGCGGACAACAATATCTTGTTGGTGTGTAGTTAAGTATTATTTTGTAGTAAACTGTCCATTCACAAGCAACAACTCGACTACGTTTGGACTTTGGAAAAATGTCACTGGAAGTAATCCCAAGGATCTTATTATAGTCCTCATCATTGTCGACTACCTCATCATACGTAATTAATGAAACGTAATTGAATTAAAGTAGCATAGCAACAACACCATCAACGAAGACCAGATGAAATGGAAGCAGCAACGTCACTACCAACTTAGATCATCGCTGACGAAGAATAGAACTAACGAATACCGGAATGACTGAATGAATGGATTTAGCCAGTGGCCCCAAGTTGAGTACGAACAAAGCACTGTAGTAGCGGGAATGTTATTCACGAGTTAATTCCATTTGCTACGTGACAATTTAATCTCTGCTAAGCATAGCTGAATACATAAAAGTTTAACACGAAAACGTAATATAATTTCTAGTTAGGAGACATCCTTATGGAATGGGTATTGCTATTACAGACTATCCAAACCGAGAGCACTTAGGGAACACCAATAATGAAGATATTCCCACATGAATACATGCATCCATTTACTGTTACATATCTACACACTTACTCTCACAAACAATATTCCGCTCCACTCATTAGACCCTACCACACACACATACATTTACCACCAACTAGTTCAATCAGTTCGCCTATTACCGGAGCGAGTGATGGCTGGACACTTGCAATCAGGCAGACAGAATAGCCAGCAAACAAACTGACTGGCTGGCCAATAGTAAAGGGAACATTCATTCAACGTGACAAAACTATTTTTACACCGGGTTTATTTCATTGAAGCCGATTAGTTTGTTCACCTAATAATAAAACCCTAAACATGACCACTGAACCGCATTTAATGGACCGCAACAAAATACTGCTCCAAATACTAACAATCTACTTAGTTACTTGTCCTCTCTTGCCTAAGTCACACAAGATGGTTCCTCCCCCATACTCGTACACCAGTATCACCGTGTATGCTGCCATGGACGATAATAAATCTAGGACTCGAATTACCCGCTTAAATCTGTCGGAAGCGAGAAGAGCTAAGCTCTTGCTAGTTCACTCATGTGGCAATTTGTGTATTTGAAGCATCGCTCATTCAATTCTCCTTGACGGAGTTTGAACAAACAAATCCACTATTAGGCATAAAGCCGAGCGGATATTTTAAAAGTTATGATGAACAGCATATTTTTGGCTTTGGATATGGGGTATATCTGGATGGCAGAGGCTAACAGTTTCACTACCATAAGTTGTGTTACAATTTATATCAGCGCTCAAGCTAAACGACAAATCTGGTACATCTTACAAAGTAAAATGCGCGATACGGAAGAAGTCTTAGAATTTAAACTTTAGGGTAAAAACAGAGTAGAAGAAATCTGGTCTTAAAATTCGTACTTTCAGGTTAAAAACAGATTAAAAGAAATCTGATACCAATGTCCAGATTGAGTGGCCATGGTTGGAATAGCGAACATTGAGTTTATATTCTATGGCAGGTGAGCGACAAGAAGGGATTTTTGAATTTCGTATTTTGAGGGATAAAAATATGTTAAAAAGACCCAAACCTGGTACCATCGCCTAGCCCAGGTGCCTAAAGTTAGAATCATGAAAATTTATGCCAATGAATTTGTTGTGGAATATGCAGGTGACAAGAGGATAATCCGCAGCCCAAATGACCAGAGCTGGAAACACTTAAAGTGCCACTTAGCGCCTTAAGAGACCAGTCCCTTGCGAACTTCGTACGGCGGTTGGACAAGAAATGATACTGGGAAAGGAAATCTGTTTGTTAACCATTTAAAAAGTGTAGGTCGTTGTTGGTGAAGCTGCACCCCTAAGATTTCAGATTCGGGATATTGAAAATGCCATAAATAATTTAAATTCCAAAAAGGTCCCTGGCGTTGATAAAATCAGTAACAAAATGCTCTTGAAATTACCCGTACAGCAGTAAGATCAATTATTTTTTTTTTCAATGCATTTTTTAAACCAGGTAAAGATCACACAAAGGTAGAATATATATAGACCAATTAGTCTACTATCGAACGTATCAAAACTTTGTGAGAACGTATTGATATCTAAATTAAACCCAATGCTAATCGAGAATGGATGCATACCATATCATCAATTTGGATTCAGAAAAAAACATAATACAATCAAACAAACACAAAAACTGGTAAATGTCGTTTAACATGCTTTTGACGAAAAGAAATATTGTTCCGCTCTTTTCATCGACGTTTCTCAACCCTTCGATAAGGTACGGCACGAAGGCTTAGTGTATGAATTGAGACAAAATTTGCCCGCAAACACACATAAACTATTAAAAAACTACTTAACAGATCGAAAATTTATTCTTAAAGAAGCAGATTTTTAAGTTCGTCCCAGCCAATTGAAGAAGTAGTTCTTCAAGGTAGCCTTTTAGGACCTACTCTGTATTTAATTTCTACATCAAACATGCCAACTAAGGATTATACTCCTATATTAACATTTGCTGACGATATTGCTTTTCTTAGATCTCATGAAAGCCCTCAGGAAGCATCCCGAAACTTGCAGAATCACATTCGTCACTTGGAAAATTGGCTAAAACAATAGAGAATAAGGGTTAATGAACACAAATGTACACACATAACATTCACATTGCGTAGAAAAAATTGTTCTAATATCCAAACAACAACCAAGAAATAAATCCTGGTATACATCTTGATCGGCGCCTCACATGGAAATGTCATATAGATGCAAAATTAACGCAAATAAAATTGAAAGCAACTCGACTAAACTGGCTTATGGGTAGGAATTCTACCTTTAAGTTAGATTGCATGCCAACTCTTACTGTACAGCTCGATTTTAAAGTCAATATGGTGCCATGGAATATAGTTATGGGGCATCGCCTCAGCTTCAAATATAGAAAGAATACAAAGGCGCCGAAAATAAAATCTTACCGCCTCCTGGTATATTAAGAACTCGAGCACCCACAAAGATTTAAACGTGCCATTGGTGAAAACTGAGATAAGGAGGTATGTGACAGCATATTTGAGGAAGCTCGAATATAATCCAAATCCATTAGCCCGCAACATATTAAACGACAGAGGATATATGCGATTAAGAAGGAGGGAAACGATTTTGTCATACGAATACGAATACTAGAAGGATAAATGCAGACAGCAGTAGTGAAAATATAACATAACTTTTGTATCAGATTTGGTTGGACTTAATTAATTATTAGTTATTAGTTTAAGATACGAAAACTTATTGTTAGTTCAATTAATTTCGGTGACACAATAAATAAATAATGAAAACACAACAAAAATTCAAGTTAGTTTTTTAGGGATAAAAACGGAGTATAAATGGATTAAAAATTGTTTTTTTTTCAGGCACTACAACAGGGCTGAGAACGTACCAAAGTGGCATTATTATTCAGAAAAACAATTAAAGGCATATCGACATAATTATAAGTGTCCTTTCACCTAACAGGTAGGTACTGGAGGAGAATTATACCATCAAATACTTCAAAGGATTGGAGCTAAAGTTATCAACATTATGGTGAGCATCCTTCTTACATAACAGATGTGCAACAGAAAAGATGAAATTCAATTCCTCAGTTTTGGTGCAACTAAGTGTAGAAGAGAGACAGAAACACTTCTTTTCAAATAACTAACTGCAGTTTAAATTATGAAGCTGTGTTTGTATAACCATGATGGCTGAATAATCAAGTTGGGTTTGTAAATTCACCTGCTTGTGTAGGTTAGTAATGAGAAAATTGGTGACTTCAAGGGAAGAAAACTTAAAAGGATAAGGGCAAACATAATACCATCGTGTAAGACAACGGCTTATTAATCATTAATATAAACTTTTCTATTACAGGGTAGGCGTACTATGAAAGGACATTTTTCGAAATCCTACTTGCATACCAAACTGTTACTACACTGGCAAACTGGTGCACTACGAGTATACTGGCAAATGCAACTGCAAGTACCTGGTAGTGTAGATTCTACTGTCGATGGAGAAGAAGAAGATGAATATGAAGAAAATTCGTACTTTCAGAGAATTAAAGGGTCAAAAATATGGCTAACCGAAAAAAAAGACTGAAGCTAAAACCATCAGTGTGTTCCTCTTAGGCCGTTGTCGTTCAATGCTACAAAGTATTTTGAAAGTCGTTCTTTTAACATACACATAAAGAAGAATTTAAATAATAAGCATGCGTTCCATACATAACGAAAATACAGATTTTGAATTCGAAATAAATGAGTTAGAAACTGAATCTGATTACATCTGAATGCTGAATCTGGAAAAAAAAAAACAAAAATTAGGGAGCATGTTCCCTTCATGGTCTGTCCACACTTTAATAACGAATTTTACGAAAATCGCATCTTTAACATAGACTGGAAGGAACAAAAACAATGTCTAGACTAAGGAGCCGCAAATTTGGATTATTAGAATTTCAAACGGATGTCACACAAAAAATATTATTAAAACGCTGAAGTCAGTTTCCACTGGCAGTGATAAATATATTGCGGAGAAACTTAAATTCTGCATTATTATTTTTACTTCAAATGTGGAATCCCGCGTACGAAGTATAGGACACTTGCTTGTATAATATATTAAGACTGACCCAATTCCAGACAAACCAATACAAATATTTCAGTTAGGTAAACTGACTTAGATATATCTTCACCCATCGAATTAAAAAATCGAATAAAATTAACAAAAAATCAATTTGCAACAGTCCCCGAATTTGGTCATTTTATGTGGAAATTAATCAGATCTAATTCTGTAACATTTCTTAAAATTATCGAGCTAAGGATAAGTGATTAGAAACTGCAAACAAAATATTGAATTTCAAGAAATCGACTTATTTGTGTAAGAGGTAGCAGGGAGGGTGCAGCAATGCCGCCCATTTTTGTTCTCGGACACCGTTTTACTAAGATTTAAGCAAATTTAGTGTAACGAATCGCAAAATTTGAGCATAAAAATGTACTGACTAAATTGGTCAGTCATTTGTATTGGAGGTACCAGAAGAGGTGGGGCAATGAGAATTAATTTTATAGACCACACATTGTGTGCCAAGGTCGACTGGATTTCATATAAATAAATTTGAAGCTTAAAATGTGTGACATAAATTGGTCATTAGCCAAATTTTTCTAAGCTTTACAAAGCTATACAATAGTTAAAAATTTATACTACTGTGGCCAATGAAATTCAGAAAATCAGGCAATTTGCATGCGAGAAGAACTGGCTGCAATTTGGCAAAATAATATTTTGCTCAGTTTTATTAAATTACTGCTTTGTAGGTACGACAGTTGCAAGTCTTTATGAAACTTTTCAAAACTCGGCACACCTTAACAATTGGGATGTTCCAATATCAGATTTTTTGGCACTTAGAGGTTCTATTTGACTTCACCAATTTGTCGATTTTTTTCTTTAATTTCTACACATCTGCATGGGTGCGTATTAATATGCAATGTTATCATTTTTATTTTAATTTAGTTTTCATGTAGGCCATCTGTCACATATTTAAAAAAAGTCCCAATACTTTTAAAACCAGAGCATGTAGCCGGTTTTTGTCCGAATTTATACCCGGGCGCTTTTGGATGAAATGATTTACCTATCGAATATCGAATTAACCGATTCTCAAGTGGCAGAGTAAATAACATATTATTTATTCAGACAGCTAGCGCTTGCAGTTTGATATCTTAGGAATTAAATAGACTGTTTGAAAGAAACCTTTCTATGATAAGGAAAAAGTAAAGCTTAGGTGTTTATTATACTTGTGTTTTCCGATTGTACGTGATTCTTATTTGGCTTGAAGTCATGAATAAAACATTTTGCTTTTCATATTTTCAGAATTTGTTTATTCCCAATGTTTCGACAAACTCCGCTGAGCTTAAGAATATGTGGGTTAAATCGATGATGCATACTTTATGGCGGATTACAATTGAAAAGTACGCCTGGCATTTTTATTGACATTTTTATTTATTTGGAAACTAAGAAAAAAGTTTTTGAACAAGATCATTTAAATTTGACTATACGTTACAAGGTATGAAATAGTGAAATATTTACTGCAATTTGATTTGATGTGGGTTAAAAAATTAAATGGCTTCAGCAAATTTTATCCCTCCAATGTGATGATTTGATGAGACCTAATTTATGTGGCAATACTGTATACATATTATTTACTGATGTATTTCAATTACTCCTCAATACTTGATAATATATCTTTAGATAAATTTTGCATGATTCTACGGGGACTTACTGAGACCTGCTCTGAAACGTAAAAGAGGAAACATTCGCGAACGTAAATATAGTGGAACAAGTCTGCACCTAATTCTCTTAATAAAAGGCGAAGATTTTGATTAAACGTCAATATATCAGTCAGTCCAACTATTGCAGGGTATTTGTTGCTAGATCTGGTCTACAGATCAATTGTATATAACGCGTTTTGATTACAGGAATGGCATCCTTTTTTCAAGTATAATTTTGTCCTCTGTCATCGATAGGTAGGTAGGTATATACACATACTAGCAACAGTTCACTACTTCGAACGCGTGACTGCACATTTTAAGCAAAAACTAAAAAAGAAGTTAAATTCTTCCGCAATTGGGAAGATTTGGAATTTGGAAAGATCTGACGACGAATACTCAAAATTGTGGGAATCTAGGTAATCGTTTTTTGTAAATGATGGTACCAATTTTCAATATCGCAAAATTCCTTTTCTACATCGGTTTTTTTAAGGAAAATAAATTTCATGGTTCGAGTTTTAGCCAATATATAGTATAGTATATATATATATATATATATATATAGCCAGT
>JAHXMU010000027.1:1017003-1105182 GCA_019455685.1 Philornis downsi
TATATATATGTATGTATATATATATACACTCGGAATTGTACACATAATGCTGCGATATATGTATATACATATATATACATAATTATATATATATATAGTTTTGGACATAAAAATAAAAGGCATTTATTGAATTTATCTAATTCTTTCCACAAAACACTGATATATTTAAGAAAAGCTTTATGTAATATAAGGCGTGTTTAAAGACTAATCAAATTAATAATAATTCGAAAAGCAAACAATTAACCCGGCTAGGCAAGTGAGGGTACATAGATGAAATTAAAAAAGATAATGCATGTTCTTTTGGCCTATATACATTACATAGGGTAAATTAATACGGCTGCGATAATCCTTTCAGAACTTCAATAAAACAGTTTGGGCATTGTGTTGAGGTTTTTAACTATTTTTTTCACTATACAACAGCTGCAGACGTGTCTTGTTGAAAGAAGCAACCTTCTTCAATACCCATTTTCTGAAAACACTTCGTAAGATCCTTCATAACGATACATCGTTATTGGAATAAATTCCAAGTTGGTCGTATCATCTAGCTCACATACCATCGCATCTGTTATGCTGGGATTTTGCCACACAGTTTGTACCACAACGCTTTTTTTTTATTTAGAGGATGATAAAAACGAAATTTTGACACTAAAGCTGCAGCATTTTTGAAACTGTTTATTAACTCTGTACTGAGGAATGATTCCCTCTTCCCTCTAATATCGTAATTTGATGTCAAATATCATCTTTTATTTTGTACGCAGATTTATGCGGCTGAGTGCAGTTGTCAACGTTTACGTAGAGTAAAAACGAATAGACTCTTTATTCATCGAAACAAATAACTTTGTTTTTAACAAATTTACTGCCACACCTAATTTGAACGACTTCTTCTCAGAGTTTGAGAAGGGGTACCACGCAGAGAATTTAAAACAAGAATACGCGTTAGCTGACGGAATGTGAGAATGTCTCCCGCATCGATTAATCGGCTATAAGAAGATCGTGGCGGCTGAAAGTTTTTAATAAGACTACAGAATTTAGTTATACGAAACTGAATATTCATTAAATCAACGAAATTACTTAATCATTTTCCCAAGATGTTCGGCCAGTTTCATTTTCAGCGGTAATTGTTGGAAATTTTACTAATCCAAAAATAAATATTTATTGCTAAAATCTGGGAACCTTTAATGATGAACTGGCGTCAAGCAAAAACTTGTTATGCAACTACATATGGAACATAATTGCGACTTGTATTTGTACTTGTACGATTTGTACTGTAAAACCATGTTATAATCAATTTGCTTCGCCTTTTCTAATAGGCGAGCCAGTTTTGACTACACATAATACTGGTGTTCTTCATTTTTTCAGTACAAATTTCAAAGCGATGCATGGGATAGTTCAAAAGTTGCCAATTTGTTAATATGTTTTGAAAACGGAACGTTAAGCGATGCTAAATTACTGATAATACTGCTTAATTATACTCTACACCATCTCCTGGTTCGGGTATATTTATTTTTAGCTGACATTTGTGTCATCCAGGAACAATGAATTTAGAACAAACAAAATATATACGAACCGAATAAGAATCACTTTTTTAAACCACATATCAATGTCCACATCTCCGTCCATCCAAGTTTTTCTGTTATCAAAATATAGATGCCAACTGTGACCTGATTTCGAAAAAATTCGATATATGTGTGCTTAATTGTGGCCATGGAGTACTAAGAAAGAGAAGGGAAATCAGTCCAGTTTCCATGCAGCCCCCACACAAATTGATGTTCCAAAGAAATTATAATTGAATTTAATTATATTTTTTAGTAATTAACTGGGTATATCAAGAATGATTTTCATATGAGAATGGACCATTCGGTCCACATTTTGATGTAGTTCCCATACAAACGTGTCGATAAAGCTTGAAAGCAACAGAGGTATAGCTTTCGGACGTTTCACTGGAAATAATCAAACTCATTCCATATGATTTATTTGGGACAAAAACGAATCACATAGGTAGACATTTTTTTTCATCTCACATACAAATGAACTGCTCCAGCTTTATTTTAAGTCGACTACAATATTGCGTGTGTTCAACTATGCACTTTTTTTAGTCTTAGAAATGCACTATTTCGATTTCCACATTTGAAATTGCTGAAGTCATAAAATTAACTAAACAAACAAACTGTGCACTTTACAAAGATAAACTTAACATTTTATTTTCTTCAATTTTTTAGCTAATAATTTTCGGCATTTTATTTAGTTCTTTTGTGTTTTTCATGGTTATCTTACCGCTTTTGGAATGTGTTGCCCTTTTCAGCTTTTGTTATGATTGGCTTCTTGGTTTGAAGGTTTTTGTACTGATGAGAATGTACAATTTCGTAACTTAAATTGCGTTAACCTTTGAAATACGTAGAAATAGTTTCAATCCTTTCAGGATTTATGAACCCTCACTATTCAACAACTGGTTCTCGGCAATAGATTGACGTTTTGAATTAGAGGACGTACAGGGTTGCCCATATTCGACGGACCCATGTTTTTTAAAAAAAAAAATCAAAGAAAAAAATAAAAATTTGGCGGTTGGCAATCTTATTCATTTAATTTGTTCCAAGTAGATTTGTTTACATCAATTTTTGAATATGATATCTCTCAAATGGCCGCCTCTGGCGTTGATGGCGTATTGTGCCCTTTTTGCAGCATTTTCCATCGTTTTCGCCAACATTTCGGCCGGAATAGCGGCTATTTCTTCACGAATGTTGTCCTTGAGCTCTTCCACGGTCCTTGGCTTGTTAACGTAAAATTTTGACTTCAAATGTCCCCACAAGAAGAAGTCAGCGGGCGTCAAATCGGGCGAACGCGGTGGCCAGTCCAAATCACCACTTTTCGACATCAAACGGCCCGGAAACAATTCAGAAAATCGATTGTTATGCGACTTGTGTGCGGTGGAGCGCCATCTTGTTGAAACCAGAACTGCCTCATACGCTTTCGACGAATAATTGGCATCACAAAATTGGTCATCATGTCGCGATAACGCTCCTGGTTGATGGTAACAGCATGGCCATTTTCGTTTTGGAAGAAAAACGGCCCAATGACCGTTTTCGCACTAACGCCGCACCAAACTGTGACTTTTTCGTCATGAAGAAGCAATTCTTGAATCTCCTGAGGATTTTCAGTGGCGTAAATACGGCAATTTTGCTTATTTACGGTCCCATTCAATGTGAAATGGGCTTCATCGGACATGATAAGTTTGTTCCAAAATTGCTCGAATCCATCGGCCATTTCGATGACTCGTTGGGCCCATTCCAATCGACGAGGCTTGTCCGCAGGCAACAATCTTTGCGTCAATTGAATTTTGTACGGGAACAAATGCAAATCAACGCGAATAATTCGTTGTAAAGTGGACCGAGCCATGCCCAACTGCTGAGAACGGCGTTTTTGGGATGTTCTTGGGGACCTCTCAACACTGGCTCGTACGGCAGCGATATTCTCGGCCGATCGCCTTGGTCGACTTTTATTTGGCCTCTTCGGATTAGAAAGAGCCTCACCAGTCGAAAATTTTTCGTATAAACGCTTAATGGTGTTCTTAGAAGGCGCACTTCTCACATTTTTTAATATTTTAAAAGCACGTTGAGTTTTCACAATTGACTTCTTCTGTTGAATGTAAATTTGAACTATTTCAGAGCGCTCGCGTGGCGTGTATTGTTCCATGGTAAAAATCTGCTTGGACTGACGCTTCAAACGCGGTATGTCATTAAGCGATCTGACATCTCTGTCAGATGGGTCCGTCGAATATGGGCAACCCTGTACATATATGTGTGTGTGTGTGTTTGTATGTATATATATGTTTTTACCGAAATAAACTAAAAATATTACTTAGATCATCCAATACCACGCCTTTCGGGTATATATCGGTGTATTGGGTGAATCATTGATATAGGTATTTATAACACAAACTTTATCATTATCATTTTTGCGATTTTCAATGTATAACCAAAGGAAAAAGCCTAGACGTGTGGTATTGCATGACCTGGTTGCTTAATTCAAGTCACCGAAGTTTGACGTTAACCTTTCATCAAAATAATATCGCGATACCGCTACGGTATCGTAAATTGTGTAGGAAATGTCGTCGAAATATCTTCTGGAACCAAACGTCGAAGGCATCATGTGTTTCGGTCTGACTAAAAACTTCCATAATAAAGCATCAAGTGGCAATGAATAAAAACACGGCAGTTTGATTTTTCCTTATACCTCTACTGGAAAACGTAGTCATAAAGAATGGGCCTATGGTTGTAGGGCTTACATTGTTTAAATTTTGAAACTTCCAAATCGTACAAATAGTTAAAGGACGGCTAGAAATTGTAGGAACCCTGTAAATTTTCGTAACACGTGTTAAAATTTGGCGAATGTATGAATTATATAGCTATCATACGGGAGCTATAATGAGACGATATAACACTAACTTCATCATCCTAAATTATTCACTTCAATAAGCAGAAACTGCTTCCAAGTTTATCTCGTCAATAACGAATAACTGAAAAACACATTTTGAAAGAAAAACGAAGTATGAATTCTTCATTGCGTCATTGAAAATAAATATTGATGGCAATGTGACTATATACGAGGTGGGATCAAAAAATGGGATTATTTTCAATTTTTTCAAAAAGTATTTATTTATTCATCAATAACTATCTTGTCCCCTTCAAAGTAATCCCCCTCACATATAATGCAGTTATGCCATCGTTTTTTAAAATCCTCGAAACACTTCTGAAACGCGTTTTTGGTAACGCCAACAGCTCCTGTTTCGATTTTTCTTTTATCTCTTCAATCGTAGCAATACGCATTTCTTTCATCGATGTCTTCAGTTTTGGGAAGAGGAAAAAGTCAGCGGGGGACAAGTCCGGTGAATACGGTGGTTGAGGCATGATTGCGGTTTTGTTTTTGGCCAAAAACTCACGCATAAGCATCGATGTGTGAGCTGGTGCGTTATCACGGTGCAAAATCCATGATTGGTTTTTCCACAATTCTGTGCGTTTCTGACGAATCATAACTTCAGGGTAGTATTCCACTGGGATGATTGGGCTTTGGTTTCAATGTCATAGCCACACACCCATGATTCGTCACCAGTTATGACCATTTTGAGGAAATCTGGATCGTCGTTGACGACGTTCAATAGCTCCTGAGCGATATCCATCCGACGTTATTTTTGCTCAAAATTTAGCAATTTTGGAACAATCTTTGCTGCCGCACGTTTCATGCCTAAAACATCCGTAAAAATTGCTTGGCATGAGCCGAACGATATGCCAACATTATCAGCAACCTCTCTAATAATGATTCGACAATTATCCAAAATCATTTTCTTCACTGCTTCAATATTTTCATCGGTTGTTGACGTGCTCGGCCGACCAGTATGAGCATCGTCATTGACATCTTCTCGGCCTTCCCTAAACCGGTTATACCACAATTGAACTTGTATTCTGCTCATAGTAGACTCGCCGAACGCCACAGTCAACATTTCAAATGTCCTTGCACATTTAATTTCATTTTTTACACAAAACATAATACAGTTTCTTTGATCAATTTTTTTTGAATAGTAGAAAATCGAAGAGCACACCAAAACACGACCAACCTTTTTACGAAATCGGCTTAGTAGTAAACCGATGCAGAAATTTTAGTCAGTTGAACTGATGTGTGAATAATTTCACCGAAGTTCCTTTACCGAAGTATCTAACTAGCATAGTACCGCAACGGTTTATAATATTTCATCTCAGATTCACAGGATATATATGTAGTAATTTCCATGAAATTTCAACTATGGCGTAATTTTGGACAAGTCAAGCCTACGTATTGTATGTACCAGAAATCATCCAATTGCAGTCACAAAAGGTCGAGATAGAAAGTATTGCAAAAATTTTTTCAAAATTTGTGAGGAGCTTAAAGAAGTCGTGTCAGAAACGCTTTGTTAAGACTTTGAACCTCGTCCTTTATCTAATAAGCCGCACGTGTTATAAGTGGGTGAAAAAGAATCCTGTCACATGCGATGACTTAAATAACTAATATGGAATAGTATTTACTTCGTGTATTTTCTACATCCATTCCATAAAAAAATAGGTCACAGGCAACCTAAAAATCCGCTTCAAATAATTGTCAAATTTTTTTTGCAATCACGTTATAACCGGCGATGAGACATGCGACGGTTTGACATGCGCCCAGAATTCTTTCCCAAAGCATATTCGCCGAAAAAGTTCGATTTGTGGGAAGATGTATTCTGCATTGTTAACGAGTTTCCAAGCAACTCAATAAATATCATTGATCAACCATCGAATTAGCTGACTGCTACTTCAAGACACACGATTTCAGTCGATAGAAGGCGTAAAAGGGAATGCACTTAATTATTTTCCGGAAATTGCGTTTGAAAAGTGTTTTAATGGTTGAATTGGATTCGTTGGTGGATGTGTACGGTTTCGGAAGTAGCCTACATTGAAGTTGATATATAAGACGTTGAAGAAGAAGTTACGCCATAGGCTTCATAGGACGAATTTGGATTCGGAACTTTTACCACATAATTGAGTCATGCCTGTTTTTTGTCTGTCTTGCTAACTGGTGCCCATGATAGTTTGAGTAAATTTATACCAATCAAGAGAAAATGTATGTAATATTTGGTAAAGTTGTAATTTGGGATTCAATATGACTAATTTGACAAAAATACCTTTTACTTCGTTAATCTGGAACCAGTTTATTTTACTTGCATCCTATTTGCAAAGTGATATATTTTGCAACGGTTGTTATGGTTGTAACTGATTGTTGTAATTTGCGACTTTGGCACAATTCTGTTGTCCTAAAATGCGGTTTTTTTTTTTTGTAATTTTGTACTCGAATCCATTAAAATACACAATCAGTGCTTCCTGTACAGTTCAGGACTGGATGAGTTAGCGGTGCCCGTTTTGGTAATCCCCATACAAAAAGGTGGATTTAAAAAAATCATTTTTTAGCCTGTAATTTGGAATCGATTAAGTCAAATCGCGCAAAATTGAGCTAATCGTAATATTTTGTATTGCTTAATTCAATTAATAATAGTGGAGCAGTAGAGGTACTGGTTAGCTACCACCTTAAGTGTCCCAAAGACATGTGGTATTTATTCCTAAAATATTAATATGAAAATGTTAAAGGGTCTGCACGAATTCACTGAAAGTGTACATGCTATTGTTTCTTCCTAAAATCTAATTTAGGACTGCCACTGGATTGAACTTCACCGATTCTGGTACCTTCCGATTCTGTTGCCTTCCATACAAACGTCAAAAAAAAAAAAAAAAAAAAAAAAAAATATTACGTTTTCGTCCACATATTCGAACTCATATGCCCAATTAACATAACATTGGACCAATCTCAATATTTTACATCACCTAACACAACCAATGCTAGTGGACTAACGAGCCCGACTTCTTTATGTATCCACCATAAAAAGAACTTTATACTCTAAAATATTACTGTTGCCATAACATTAGAAATGTGTACTCGAAAGACACGACATTTTCCACATGGTAATTGTTTCTTACACTCTAAGCGTGGTACATTCATAGAGATTTCAACTCGATTATCTCAGATACCAATGCTGGCTGAAATGGTTCATAGTTCGCATGAAATCAGGTTCAGGTATTATTCTAAAGCATAACTGAAATATTTGCAACGGTTTCTCTGCAATTTCATTATAAGATAAACATTTTTTTCAACAACAATTTTAATCAAGTTCTTTCACAAATTCAATCTCTGCGTATTACGTGGCTTAAGTGTATTCGTACTTTCGGATGTTGGCACTTCATTTCAAGTAGTTCCAATGTACCCACCTACGGATGGTTGGTTATCCACCGTCGAAGGTTAGCGTTGCGCTCTATTAATGGGGTGGAGGCTTTATGCTGGTTGCCACTGGTGACACCGGTACACAAACGTTTGACCTTAGCTCAACAACAGCACAGTCACCTATTTTCATCAGCATAAAGATATACATAATGTGTGAAATAAAAGATACTCGTACACTCTATATTTAGAACGGTTATTACGTGTGGAGGACCGGCTATCCTTTCCGCGTCCTACGATACATTTTGTATGTGGACCAAAGTCCGTAAAGTGAAGTAATAAAAGGAACAGAGGATATATAAAGGTATTAACCGATACCAATCAATATATGTATTTGTTGTGCCTGGGTGTATGACATACTCATACGGTGTCTCTTCTCCACATGCGTACTTATATATATAAGATATGTAAATGCTATCCAAAAACAAGGACTGCACAGGCATCATTTGTATACAATTTATTTGCCGTGAGTGTGTGTGTTTTAGTGTGTCAAAGTGAAAACTGAAAGTGAATCACCTTCATGTGAAAAAGTTCTGCAGATGAGAGGCTATATCACATTGATTTACTTGGCACCTAATATCGAAGATTGACCCGGAGAAGGTTGAGATAGGTTAGATAGGATGGCGAAGATAGGTGATAAATCGTGAATTAATTCGCATGAATTGTCAGAGTAATTAAAACTGTTTAGGCGAACAGAGAAAATTAAACTCCTGAAAGTGTCATCATCTCGGCACATCTTGGTTGCAGAGCAAACATCACCAACGTCAGGGCCAGCATTGATGTCTATCTTGGCTCAAACATGAACGATTTTCAGTGCAATTACGACAATGATGAATGTTAGATCATTGGATTTGAAGCAAATCAATACTTTACACTTTTTCTACACATTGTCAGTTGGAAGCAGACGGAAATTGCAGTCGCTGGAAATTGGCTTTGTGTTCCGCGGTAATGTGATAAAAGCTTTGATTCATGGAGTCACTTAGAATTTCAAGAATCATTTGAGTGATTGAAATCGTTTTTCTATGCCACAGCCTGTCGTAACTTGTTATGTAGGAAGTACATCCAAAAGTAATTCAAATTGCAAAGATTTTACTATGACTAGCAACTCTATTATTTGGCATCTTTTGCGATTACAATTGTACAATGGTTTAGCATTTGAAATTAGGAAAATGTTAAATAACTTGGGATAATTCTATTAAAAAAAGCAGAAAAGATCAAGTGAAATTTAGAAGCATTAATTAAAATTGAGCGGTTTTGTTTGAAATTTAATAAACAAAGATTTCACTATTGGATATCCATTTAAATTTCAGAAAATATCAAAAGGAAGCCACAACGTCAATGTCATATAACGTTATGAAATCTATATTGATGACGGATATCTTTTTTTTTTAATTGGAAGTAGTGAACAATTCCAAAAACTTCTACAACTAAGTGATGATTTCAAACTTCAATTACTCTATGATTAATAAATATAGAACGATCTATACAGGTTTTGGAAAAAAATCACAGTGTCTTTTCGTTATAGCTTTTGCGTCATAATTGCTGAAATCATTTGGTCCTATGTAAGCTCATATCAAACCAGTACAGAAATTTCAGTCGGCCCAACAATCATTTGGTCTGGTGGAAAAGTATAAAGCTGTCAGAAGTGGCATGAGAAACAGATTTGGTTTCTATTAAAATATGGTCTAAATGAAAGCACAATAGAAGAATTAAAATCATAACTTTCCAAAATCCTTCTCCACAGATTTTGGTCAATTCGTTTTATATGTGTGGTACCCTAATGGGCGTGGCAATTCACTCCAATTTCATTCGCAGAAGTAAGTGTGCTAAATGCATGACACATGCTAAAATATGCTGAATGTGGTGCAATTAAACAGCAAATCGCCCAAATAGGGCGATTATTGCCTCTAAATTTTATGGAGGATTGTAACGAGATATAGTTGAAAAATATGTAAGTAATTCCAGCCTACAAATTAGGGATTACAGCGGAATACTTGATTTCGATAAATCGATCGATTAGTAAGAGAAGTACAAGAAGGACGACAATTTAGGTTACCTCCGCTTATTAAATAGAAAGTACAGGCGAAAACTTGAATATTGGAAAAGCGGACAAGTTTTGTGGAAGGTAGTAGAAGTGATGTGATAATGCTAATGTAATAACGCTAATTCTCAAACACAACTTTAGCAATCGCTTAGCTTGAACCAAATTTGATTAAATTTAAAGCAACAGAGTATGAACACATGGATTAAATGTGTTATTTGTATTGGATGTGCCGGAAGTAGAGATCACAGCGGTTTATTTTCATTTTCGGAACTGAGTTTATCAAAATGATAGTGTGTGCTTGAAAGAAATGAAGCTAAGAATATATGGGTCAATTAATCGATCTTTCCAAGTTTCACTAAGCATTGCGAACCAATGGAATATCCAGTTTGGCTCTATTAGCGAATTAGGAGTTACAAAAATAAATGAATTTTTATGATTTTTTTTTTTTTTAATTGAGGAGACATTAATTGGACTTGAGGGAGCATTAGTTAAAATCCTAAAATCGAAAATTTGTTTTGAATTTTTTTTTTTTTTTTTTTGTGTAACACAAAAATATACAGTTTCCTAAATTTGAAGTTAAAGATCTTATTGACAGCCGATGATTTTCGAATTTGAATTGGATATTCTCAATTTTTATGAATTTTTTGTATGGTCATTTAAAGTAAATATTGTGACTTCCAATTAATATAAGTTGTAATTCATGTCTTCAGAATACAAAGAATAAAAGTCGTTTATTAGTTACAATGATTTGATTCGCCACTCTCACTTTCCTGCCTATGAGTGGCAGATTGTTAAAACAAAGACAATCCCACCTCTGCAAATGTGAGAATTTGTCGGAATTTTTGTAAACAGCAACATCAACAACCAAATTCAATACGTTTCTCAAAAATAGATTCTACGAAATTATGTATGGGTCTTCTAGTGTTAAATATAAGAAATTAATAAACTTAATACTGTATGCATGTAAGGTTGACATGGATTGACGACTCCGACTGGATACATATAACAAAAATACTAAATGTTTGCAACAAGCTGCATATCGGAAGTCAGAATATTACATGTTCCTCAAAACCGTAATCTGGTATTCCAGTGTTCTCAAGAATGGAAAAAATTTATCTATATTTCATACATTTTTAGTTTGTCCTTATGAAATTTTTTACGTAAATAAAATTTTTTAATAGCTAGCGCTTTCATCTAAATTGGTTACATCCTAAACTAAAAGAAATTTCCAGCATATGTTATCATGTTTTGTGTACTTTTTTTGGAAGAACAATCCGACCGCATTGCAATCCTGCGGATTAAATAAAAAATTGATTTAGGCAATAATTTTTTTGCCAAGCGACCCAAATTTTCATTCCCATCCTGCAGTTGCTATTATACCTCGAGCATATTCAAATTTCAACTATGTCTGTGTTTGGAATTTTTTTTTAAAATCAGCCGTTTTCAATGACGATAAATCTACTAATGGCTCTCGTCATGCATGATATATAGAGCCATCCATTTTCCAGTAATAGTAGTTTGTAATTTTTTTCAATAGTCACGCTTATAATAAGGGTGGTGCTTTACAAATTGCATCAATTGGCATTGCTCTTTCCTAATTGTATTAAATACTACTTTCAATTAACGAATAAATTGTGAAATTGTTGCCAAAAATCCAAAAAAATTAAAAATATTCCAGAGGTTGCTTTATTACCCCGGACAGCTATATTGCGCCTTCCTATTTCGAACAATAGGTCTCTATGTTTCACTAATCTATGCTGTCAGTTTCCAAACGAAAGGTTTGGCCAAATGGACTTACTAAAATCTTAATAAATTTTTGCAACGGGAATAGGAATAGAATACTTGATAATCTTTGACGTCATTCAAAGAAGAAATAATCGTCAAAGGTTTCGATTTCACTAACTTTTACTGAACATTTATATAGCGTTTGATGTATTTTCTGCATAGAATAACATAAATCAAGCGTTTGAATTGAAATAAGCACGAACAGAATTTGGACACCTTGGTCATTTGGAAAACAACCATAATTACGTCTAGCAATCCACTTAATTTTCCACATTTAATCGACAGTACAAAAAAATCCAAGATATAAAAATGTGCCAGAAATGAATTGATTGCAAAAGTTTCCGATTTGCATTAGCTCTAACATTAGACGTGCAGAGTTTTTTATGTACTCCCGAATAACTCCATGACATCAAGATAAAAGAACAGTCAATGATCAACTTTCCCCGATACTTTATTTAATTGAAAAAGAAAATGTATGAAAATCTTTCTCTGCCAACGCAAATACACCATGACAACTTTCCAAAAGTACCTCAAATTAAATATCATGTTTTTTTGGCGTTCAAAAGTTTAACGCGTCAAAGGGAATTCGATGCAATAACTCTTCTTTCGAATGGTTAAAAAATAAAACTTTTTTGATAGCCAAAACTTGTGTAGAACACGTACCGGCTGGCTTTTTTATTTGGTCGTTTCTAATATTTGCCAACTAACAAAAAACCTTTTGGAGATCTGGATTGCGGAACGAGTCATAAATTCCTAACCACAAACCAATAGTATCCACTCAATAGTGGTCAATTTTGTGATAGCTTTGAGTAAAGTTTTCCTCTGAAACGTTGGTAAAAAAGAGCACATAGAACATTCGAAAGTGATACATTTATAATATTGAAGGTCGCCCCCTTTGAGCACATACAGGTACGAATCACCACGGGTAACTGTGTCACTGCGCGGCAGAATATTCCACAGTATTTATGGTCTAACAACTCACTCTAATACCTGTAATTAAAAACAAAACTAAACCAACACCTGCTGAGTATGTGCATCTTCTGTACATGATTTGTAACACATAATGTTAAATAACTAGGTTTTAATAAACGAAAAAGATTTGAATTGCCAAAAAGAGAAAAAATTTAACTTACTCTAAGAGAAGTGGCAGTGCGAACGAAGTTTACTACGCGTATGATGCGTGCTAAATTATTATATAAATTACTATGGGAGGTACCGAAAGGGTGTGGATATGCGGTCAATGTTTTAAACTTTTATCAAGAGATTAAAAGGGAAAAATTTCTTCCATTCCATTCAAAATGCTGGCTGAATTCAATACAACTTCTTCGTAGATATGAAGCTAAGAATGTATGAACTAAATCGGTCATTCGTATGGGAAGTAACAGAGGCTACATTATCGCTCTTCGATAAGTTTTACCAACTATTGCAAATCAATAAAATGGACAGAAAATAAGGCTAATTTTTTTTCTACTAATTAGAAATAACAGATGATATATTAAATTTCGTAAATTCGTGCAATTTGTGTGAGAGGCACCAGAAGAGGATTGCCTATGCTGCCAATGTCAATTTGTGGACTCTATCTTAGTGAATGTTAAATGTGTACTAAATCTGACATAATTTGTTTCAGTGTAATAAAATATATTAACCTAAGAATATATACCAAAAGGGGCAAACCAATGTTGCCTATTTTCATTTCAGGACTAAATCTACGAAACGTATGTGTGCGATATTTGAAATAAATGAGTGAATTTCGGAGAATTTGATCATTTTATCGGAGATAGCAAAAGGGGCATGGCGGTGTATCCATTTTCATTCTGAAAATTTCTGCAGCAAACGCTTAATGTGTACAAAATTCGACTGAATCGAGTGCAACCGAATAAATAATATAAACTTGTGAATATATAGTTTAAGTCGGTCATTTGCATTGGAGGTATAAGAAGAGTCGTGGTCAATTTTTCGATGTTTTACAGTTTTCCCAAACCATATAAAAAATGAAAAGGACAAAAATTTGAATTGCTACAATGTACTGGTCAGGAAATATAGGGTAAGTTGCAAAGATTGAATTCAGAAAGTTTTAATTCTGTTTCTTTTACTGTGTGTTATTTTACAACATTTGTTGGGAAAAACTTATTGATTCATTACGCTCTTTCCGACACTCCACATATAAACGCACCAAGGCAAATGCAAGGTACATATAAGTCAGCTTACCCGACTTAAATTTCTGTATTGGTTCCAATTCAAAAGTTTATTGCTTCCATCCTTTCCAGTATAATAATAAATGGAGCTATCTGGGAGCTGTTTCCTTAACGTCGGTCGACCATTTTTTTTATTAAAATGAGAAATATTTGTTAAAATCTATCTACGTGGTGTGATAAAAAATAAGGTCAATTTTCAAATTTTGCGGGCTACGTACATTCGACTTTCAATTATTATTTTTTTTTTATGTTAGTACACTCGTTTCGAATATATGTTGATGGTTTTATCCATATAGCATGTTTAGTATGTTTTTGAGAGGCATATTTCTGCTATGTTAGGCGATTTTCTGCTATGAAAAAAATGGATCAAAGTAGTAGCATCAAATTTTGTGTAAAAAATGGAATTAAATGCTCAAAAACTCTTCAAATGTTGACGGTGAGAGTACTCTGAGTCAAAAAAAATGTTTACAAGTGGTACAAGCTTTTCACAGAAGGTATGGACGCCCCTGTACATCAACAGCTGATAAAAATGTTGAGAAAGTGAAGAAAATTGTTGTGGAGAATCATCAAATCACAGTTAGAGAAGTTTCTAAGGATGTCGGCATATCGGCTGGCTCATGTCATGCAATCTTTTCAGATATTTGGGCTTGAAGCGTGTGGCAGCTAAGTTCGTTCCAAAATTGCTGAATTTTTACCAAAAACAACGTCACATGAGCATCGCTCAGGAATTGTTGCATGACGTCAACGATTATCCAGATTTGCATAAAAGGGTTATAACTGGTGGCGAATCATGGATTTATGGTTATGACACCGAAACCAAAGCCCAATAGTTCCAATGGACAAGTCCAGGAGAGCCACGACCAAAAAAAGCACGCCAAGTTCGATCAAATTTCAAGGTTTTGCTCACTGTTTTCTTCGATTACCATGACGTAGTGCACCAGGAGTTCTTACCACAAGATCGTACGGTAAATAAAGAATATTACTTTGAAGTTATGCGCCGTTTGCGTGAAGCAATAAAAAAAAAACACCCAGAAATGTGGAAAAAAATTCGTAGCTTTTGCATCATGATAACGCATCTGCTCAGTCATCTTTGCTTGTGAGAGATTATTTGGCCAAAATCAACACCGTTATCATGCCTCAGCCACCGTATTCACCGAATTAGGCCCCAGCGACTTTTTCCTGTTTCCAAGATTGAAGAGATGCATGAAAGGACGGCGTTCTGCGGCGATTGAGGAGATAAAATCGCTGAGAGAGCTCAGGGACATACCAAGAAATGCATATCAGAACTTCTTCGAGGATTGGAAAAAAACGCTGCCACAAGTGTATTATATCTGAGGGGGACTACTTTGAAGGAGATAAAATAGAAATTGATGAATAAATAATTTTTTTTTTTGAGAAAAATTAAAATTCATTTTAGTTTTTGGACACATTTCGTATATCTACATTCCTGCAAAAAAAAAAAAAAATGTTCATATTTTTATTACTTTCAAATGGTACGTAAGCATATCTTCTACCTCCAGAGAAGTATTTTCGTTCAAATTGATATCATGCATTGGCATTTATAATGTTTCTTCTTTTGTACTTCTCATAATTTTTACGAAGTTTTTAGATGTTACTAAAAATGAAAATGTATGCCTTCCTATAGCCACGTAAAATTTACTGCTTTTAATTACTTCTAGTTAAAGTGTACCTATTTTGTACATCTTTGGAAATTTATTTAATGCTGGACGTAATCACTGGTTCCAGAAAGCTGAAGAGGCACCTGAAAAAGTTCTTGCACAATTCGCCATTGTTGATAGTTATTTGTGCGTCTTATTGAGGCTTTTGTAAAGGGAATAAGTAGATGTTAATATTGCACAAAGTAAGTTTCGTGCGAGACATTAACTAATGTTTGTTTTACAATCTCGTAAATAAATTTTAATCGAATAAATCGAATCACAGAAGTATTTATATACCTATATAGAAATGAAAGTATAACAGACAGACAGCCAGTTCTTAAAATATCAAGTATCTTTTGCCGAAATACGAAGTTTATTGATTGTTTTGCCAGATTATAGCCGGTGATTGTAAATGTATCTACTGCATCTGTTAACTCGTTCTGGTACCTTCCACTCAATTTCACTGATCTTTTGGGAACTCAATTTGCTCGCTGTAACTCGTCATACGTAGCCTGCAGCAATCCAAATTTTTGTGCCTTGCGTTGTTTTATAGTGTATGGAAAAATTTAAAGAAAATTGGCCGATTAATCATGCACCCTCTAGTACCTCCATTACAAATGACCAAAATTCAATCATTCCTCGGTAATTTCAGTGGTAGCTGTGACAGCCTAAATTTTGCTTTGTAATCCTCCATAAAACAGAAGTAAAGTTAATTTTCTATTGTACCTGCAATAGAAGATACCTCATTCATTTGTCTTGCGGTGTTAAACTAAAAAAAAATGACGTTTTATTGAAATTTTATTTTCAGCTATAATTTCCAAGTCGCAGCCTTATACTAATTACATTTTTGTCAATGATATGCCTTAAAATATTGGGTAAAACGTGAGAAAACTACACCTTCTCTGGCACCTCCAATTCAAATTACCTTATTTGACTTTAATATTCCTTGATTCGTATCTTTCTTTCAATTGCACTATCAGGCATTGATTACTATGATTGAAAACAGACCGTACTGCGATTTAGCAAAAATCCGTCGTTATACTAAATTTTCCCAACGGAGAACTTCAGAAAGTTACACATTTTCTTTTTTACCACTTTCACTACTGCAGCAATGCAAGAGGACACTGGGTGAAGGTATCAGCTATCAGCTGTTAAATATCTAGTGAGAGGTTTGCATTTACGAATATTGATGGCTTAACAACCGAAGAACGCGAAAAAATAGTCAAAACTTACTACAAAAGTGGTTATTCAGACGTGGGCACTTTTCGTGCATTAAGTTGTGATTATGATCGTCATAATCGACCTACTGTGTATGGAATTGGTAAAATTATAAAGAAATTTGGCGAGACTGGAAGTGTTACAGAAGTGCTTAGGCCTGTGCATCATCGCAATGTACGAACAGCCAAAAATACCGCTTCTGTTAGTGGGTGTGGCCGATAATCCGAATTTCAATTCAGAGCGCTATGGTCGTATGATGTTAATTGGCCTGTAGATCGATTTGACACTGTTAGACTTTCTTCTGTTGGGCACCGTCAAAGACCATGTTTATGCGGATAATCCCCAAACGTTGGAGCAACAGTCGTCAAGTTATCGCCAAGGTACTGCCCAAAATATGCGAAAAGTGGATGGAAACTACCTCAAAAGGTTCCACTGCTGCAACCAATACAGAGGTGGTCATTTAAATGACATTGTATTTCGTACATAATGGCGAGGTCTAACCATTATAATGAAATAAAAGTTTCATCGAAATCATACCTTCATTTAACTTTACTTTTGAAACCGGAAAATGGATAACCCGTTATATGTATGTCAATTATATCTGTGCCTAATGCCTTTTCAAAAATGAACATAAATGGCGTCGACAATATATTTGTAAAATGGCGCTTTTATCGTCCCTCTTGATGCACCCTTTTTTATTTTATTATTGTTATTGTTATTATTATTATTTTTTTGTTGAAACACTAGCAGAGTTATATACGTTAACTGAAAACAAAATAATTTTTTCAACAACTCATATTGTGATGTTTTACTCAATAATTTTTTACTCTCTATCATTTAAATGTTCTCCGAAAGAAATTGTTTGAAACTTTTCTCTGACAATCGGAATGCCTTGGAGAAGTTGAACGCAAACTTTTTATTTAATTTTTCTAATTAGTTACCCAAATTTGTTACAAAGAGCCAATACATATTATCTCTTTGATTTCAGAGGGCATGAAGGAATGACGTTGACATGTGTTTATCTAAAAGTATGTTATTAAATTTATTCGCCTTTTTTCGTTGCGATGAGGCCGAGGAATCCAGATTCAAATCATTTCCATCTTTTAGAAAGAGCACGGAGGGACTTGTTTCCCAATCTCACCCAATGTTAAATGGAAATGAAGATGCATTGGAGCTGTCTGATCCACCGTATTTGCTTCATAGCTCATTCGTTCCGTCATTGGGGAATTTCAGATAAAGTACATTTGGTTATTATAAATATAACATACCAGAATTCTTTTTAGCACTTTTGTGCATAGGGAACAATAAATAAACCTCGAACACACTGTTTTTAATCATATGATTATGGTTATGAAACTCCGTTTCTAATATACAGAACGTGTGCGTAGTAGAGGGAGAGTAAAATCAAAATCACAAGGAAATAAATTAGATATTCTTAGTACGTTTTTGTTTATTGATACGAATTATAAAGAAACGATACAAAAGTAACTACATAAATTCATTAACTTGCTTATTAAATAGTTTATTAAGTAAGGCAATAAATTGAATAATGAACACAACATTAAGATTAACTGCAGAAGCTCAGTATGTCTTCTTATTTTATTTTTATTTATTTATTTATTTATTTTTTTTTAATTTAGGAACTAGTTTTTCTACGATTTTTATCTAATGGAGAGAAGAAGATTATATACGCCGTTTTACAGCTCGTTTAAGTTTTATGCTCTATCTTATATGTTACTACCTGACCCGGCGTGCATTGCAACGCCGTCATTAAATTGGGATGATTATATAACATTTACCTACATACCTAAAATATAATCTAGATTGAATTATCAGTAATAAAATATTGTGCTCAGTTCAAATAATTCAGTATTATTAACATTTTATAAATTTTTTTCCCAAGTGTAAGCCATTCCTAAGGCTTATTTATTCCTTGCCAACAGCAAATGTAAAAAATTTCACTTATTTATGTCTAACAATTCATAAGGTATGGTTGCTTAAATCTTTATGTAAAAAGTGTAGAGCTATGATTTTTCTACAACCATAACCTAACATAGGACATAGCAATTTGGTGATTGACAGCAACATGCTGTCGATCGGCATTGCCGCAATATCGGTTTTCTTCTTGCTGGTATATGTTGTTTCTGTTGTTTTGTCCAAATTATACTATAAAAATCTAAAAGATACCTTGTGGCGTCTTCATCTAGATTTTTTAACATTTCGTGTTTAATATTGTCAGAATCTGCAGATACACCATAGTCTGACATAGGAGCAGGGTGAAATTCGTTCAAAGTAAAATTATTGTTACATAATTAACCAATGCTTGACAAGTTGATTGGGAAAAGAGTCGATGTGGCCTTTGAATAAAAGTTTTTAATTAAGTGCTAGGAAATTGGAGGTCTTTTTTATGTGTTAATGCCTTTTTATTATTTCCTAATGCTGTAATCTGGTGGAAGTTGAAGGACCCCTTCAGGGTTTTAATTTATTTACACATCCCTGCAGATATAAAGCGTTACAGAAATCTTTCCATGAGTTATTTCCGCTTTCCCTAATAGCTACAAGGGTTTAAGATTTAGTTTTTAAACATTTTGCAAGATTTTCTGAAATCATCTTGCGCTTAAAATATTTTAGTAATTTCATTCTCTACTTTATTATCATTTTTATATTCCGTTTTTCCGTATATGCTCGTACCCATAAGTTATCTTGTTTTGTTAGAAATTTTCCATGACGAAGATTGTATATTTTCTAGAAGAGGCGCAATTTCAAACTTATTAAAAATATGTTGAACAAAATAAAATTAAATTTAAAGATGTTTAATGAACTATACACGACTATAGTATACATTCTACCAAAAAAAACTGCAATTGCTAATTTAAAAACTAGCTAAAAATGTTGTCAAAATTTTCAAGTGTGTTTTTCAAACTTTACAACTAATTTGTCTCAAATTTTGTATTGCAAATGGAATTTCGTGTGCCGAATCGCTCTAAATACTACAGAAGACTTAAGATGAATCAAATTTTTTTGAAAGACGGTCGAGATGTGGTGGAAGATTTGTCTCACAACGTCTTCATAAAATATTTTCTTCATAAATATTTAGTATTTTTTGGCTTATTCCCGGAATTTTTTGGCAAAATGTGTAAGTATTATATCATCATCATTATTATATAGGGTGGTGCATAAGTAACGTTAAGATTTATCAGTGAATAAATTTTTTGTTCAAGTCTTTTTTTCGTCTCTTTACAGAATTAACTAAATAATACTTGGGAAATTTATGACGGAAAGGCTCAGCACAGGACAAAAAACCAAAGTTGTTCAATTTTATTTCGAAAGTTAGCATTCGATTCTTTAGACCATACCGAAATTTCTTTCATGTTCGAAATGCACCCAGCGCTCCAACAATTTACCGATTGGTTCAGCGTTTTGGGCAACAACGGGCTGTCTGTGATCTTCCGCGTGCTAGGTGATCTCGTGCAGTTCCAAATGAAGTGACCAGCGCTCGAGTGCACGCAAGTATTGAGGAAAACCCCGAAACTTCCACCAGGCGACGTTGTCAGCAATTAGAGATGTCTGGGCGGTCTTTGTAAAGAATTTTACGTATGCTACATCTTTTCCCACATAAGACGCAATTGGTTCATTAGTTAAAACCAAATGATGCACAAAAACGCATTCAATATAGTCGCCGTTTTCAAGAATTGTGCCTAGAAAACAACGAGTTTATTCACAAACCCATAATGAGCGATGAGGCTCATTTTCACTTAAATGGTCACGTGAATAAACAAAATTGCATCGAGAATCAAATGCACCCACTTAGATGGACAGTATGGTGTGGAATAACTTCAGAGAGAATCATTGTACCATATTTTTTCGAAAACGACGAAGGAGTTGCGATAAATGTGAACAGCATTCAATACCGGGAAATGATTGACAATTTTTTAAGGCCGGAGGTGCAGAACAATCCAGATTTGTGGTTCCAACAAGATGGATCTACGGCCCGTATAGCTCGTCCAACTAAACGAAATTTTTGGCAGTCAAATAATATCACGTTTTTCTGATTCAAAGTGGCCACCATGTTCGCCTGATTTAATGCCTCCCGATTTTTTCTTTGAGGCTACCTAAAGGGTAAGGTATATGCCAATAAGCCTAGAACAATCCAACAACTTAAGGCCAATATCCGAGAAGAAGTTTTTTCTTTGAGGCTACCTAAAGGGTAAGGTATATGCTAATAAGCCTAGAACAATCCAACAACTTAAGGCCAATATATGAAAAAAAGTGGGGGCGCTGGGACCTGAAATTCTAAGAAAAGTTATGGGAAATTCACCATTTGAAAGATATTATCTTTAAAACATAGGGTGAACATATTTCCAAACTATATTCTAAATTTTAATAAATGCCAACGTTAAATAAAAGCAGAATGAAAAAAGTTATACATTGAATAAATCTTAATGTTGCTTATGCGCCACCCTTTATAAGTAGTTTTCTGCGACCAAAATAAGCTATTTTTGTTTCAATATTTTTGTATCCCATCACTTTCGGTTCCCTTTCGACCTCAAATCAGTTCTAAAACGCCTTATCTATGGCGATGTGAACATTTTTGTAATCGTGGGTTTTAAGGACTCTGTAGTCATAATGTGAGACTACAGTACAACAGTTACCCTCTTTTGATCGTCTCTACACGTAAATAAGCAGGTGACACTTGGGTTCCTAATTACATTGGAAATCTCCCACAATTAATGTAAAAATAAATGCATATTCAATGTTCCAAATCCCTCGGGTTATGCAGAAGATTGCAGCCGCTTTTGATTTATCCAGCGGTGTACGCTTTAATTTTTTTTTGTTCTTACAGTCAAACGTATCAATAACACAATAAATACTGACTATAGACTACTTTACGGAAAACTGGTTTCTCGGTTTTGCAACTGCGATCAAAAATATGGTGAAAATGAGTATTTTCGGTTTACTTTAAAAGTTGTGTTAAAAAATTACAGTTCTTTTAATGAACTAGAATGATAATATTTGAAAATTTCACTTTGGGCAAAAGATCTACTTTAAAGGATGCTCTGTTTAGGGAGTTCAAAACCGGAACCATATAACTTTTTAACCGATTTAAAATCCCGATCAGCCGGTTTGGTTAACCCATCTTATCGGATATTCGGTCTCTTCCTAATTGTTAAATTATTGTGTCATACTTAAAAATTTTCTCACCTTTAGTTTAATGAACAACAAAATGGATATAATTATAAGTTTTTCAAAATACGCATTGCAGTTATATTTAATGACATTGAAAGGGATTCGGGGTTTCAGAGCAGTTTAATTGTGGACACCCTGTTATGACACGCGGTGATTCAGAGGCCTCTCTGATGTACAACTTTTAGCAGGGTATCTCAAAAAGTTTCGCTTCATGGCCCATGTTTGCGTTTTCAGCAATGCTTCCACACAACTTATTGAACTGTGTCATATGTATTCGAGAAATTACACAATTCAATAATACATGTATATATAAAATTGTTGCGTTACTGGCTAACTGATTGACTGACTTATCATCGCCCAAACCAAACGACTAAGGCTAGAAAAATTTTTGAAAATTCGTGACTTTATGGCAAAAAACAGATTAAAAAACGCGCAAATATGGTACTATCGCCCAACTCAAATGGCCAGAGCTATAATCATGAAAATTGGTATTGGTGCCCCCCTCCCTCTTTTACGTGTAAAAACGGTGTAAAAAAGAGACAAAATCAGGTACTTTCACCAAGTTCAAAAGGATAGAGTTACAATCAATTTGTGTCCGTATTTTCCTTCGAGAACAGACCCGAAATTAGCAAAAAAGGAAAAATGCAGGGACCGTCAGCAATGAACCAGAATCACTGAATTTGGTGCCCATAATCTAACCATTTTTTAAAATTTGTACTTTTAGGGCTAAAAACAGAGAAAAAAATTACAAATCTGGTACCATCACTCAGCTCAAACAACCATGTTATGTTCCAGTTACAGGTTAGACATGCTATGAAAAAAAGTCTTTAAGGGACAAAAACTGAATAAAAAGAGATAAAGCTTGTACTTTCGGCCAGCTCAAATGACTAGAGCTGGAATCTTGGAAATTGGTGCTCATATATCTCTTGCATGTTAAACACGCTATAAGAAGGGGGTTTTCACATTGCAAACTTTTACGAGCAAAGGCAAGGTAAAAGGACAAAGCCGATACCATCACCATGTCTTTCCAGAGCAGGCAGACGGTAGGAAGGGGTTTTTCAAGATTCAGTCTTTTAGAGCAAAAACAGGGCAAAAGTGAAAAAAGCGGGTATGATCAATCAGTTCAAACGGAATTGTGTCTTCCTATTCCTCTTACAGACTAAATGCGTGATACAGGAGCGTGAGAGGAGCTGGTTATCACCGGCCTCACCTAGAATCATGAAGGAATGAGGGCTAAACTGATACCATCGCCTAAATCAATCAGATTATTACGGACAAGGCGCCATAAAAATGCATGCTTCCAGATATTATTTTGAGGTGACTAAACAGTTACCACAAAATTTGTACACTACCCTGGGAAAAGTCAAAGTCATAAATTGGGATTATTCTTTCAAGATATGAGCGCGATGGAGAGTAGCTTTTGAAAAATCAAACTTTTAGGCTACCAAAAATTGGATCGCCCATTAAAAGTGACAGACGTTTAACCTATCAATGAATTCCCTTTAGGTCGTACTAGCACAATCTTATGAGGTATTTTGAAATTCATTCCTGTAAGATATAAATAAGAAAGAAACCGGGCATAACTGGCACAGACGCCAGGAGATAAATGACAGAAACGGAAGTCGTGAAATTAGAAATTTGCATTTCATCTTGAAACATCATGAAAATACAAACTTTCAAACACGAAAAACAAGCAAATTAGATAAAAATTGAGCCCAACTAGATCAAGCTGCTCGTACTTTAATAAAGAATTTTGCAGAAGTCCAATTTTTCGGAAAACTCCAGAACGTAGAAATATATGAGTTATATTATATAATTTGTGTGAGAGTTACCGGAAGGAGCGTGGTTATGAGGCACATTAATTTGGTTGTTCAAATTTTACCAAGTATTACAATTGACAAATATTTAAATATCTGCAGTTTAAGAATTTGTGATTATGGGAAGTTATCAGAAAGGTTGTGTCAATGTCGTAAATTTCCACATTTAGCTGACTCAGTCCAACAGCTTGAAAAATATCAAGCTAAGGGTTGGTCATTTATATGGGAGTTACCAAAAAGGAGGTGGTTACTTGATCGATATTTATGCTACTGCAGCCCACTAAATGCAAAGGAAAAATTACATTTCGGAAAACCGACCAATTTGTATGGGATGTACCAAAAGAGATGTGGTGTCGGAGACTGTTTTCATTATGAGACTACTTTGGCAACAGCTCAATGTATATCGAATTTCATAAAATTTGATGCGATTAAATTTTTAAATTAGAAGGGATGTGGTTCATCGGTCTATTTTTCTAATTCTCTCAAGGATTATAAACCAATACTACTGACAAAAATCCAAGCTGTGTGTACCAAATAGGTAAAAATCTGAATATTGGAAAATCGATCAATTTGTATGAAAGATATCAGAAGGGACTGGCTAATAACGTATGTCTACAATCTTCAGCTACGGCTCGACAAAATATTGGGATGTGATGTTTTATAAAGATTTACGATAGTTATCGTGTCTACCAGACAGACGGACATTGCCCAATCGCTTTAGACAGGCTGGAAACACATTTGATCAAAATATGTTTTACTTTTCTGTGTGTTACATATTTGCCAATAATCCTTCCGATGAAGGTGTAAAGAAGGACGAATAGAAACATGTTAAAAATAAGGCAATGATGGACACTACTCTCAAAGATCAAAGGGCTCCACAAATTTCTGGCAACAAAAGGCTAAATTATAATATTATAATATAATTATAATATTATAAAAAAATATTACAGATAGGTATCCAAAACATAAAAATCATTATTCATCTTCTGAAGGCGGAAACTGAGCATGGGTAATATGGATCATTTGTGCAAGGAGCAAAGTTTTAATGACACTGTTTTTAACGCTTCTGCTTTCTGTTTTAGACTGCATACGTTTAAAATTAAGCTAATCATCTTATATATATAGAAAATGCTAGTTATTGATTATGAGACTACAAGCCGAACATAAGCTACTGCTTAAGAGTTCATAAACTCGCAACTGTGGAGGCAAAAATATACACTTGGAATGAGGGTATTGCTCCCAGGAGCTCCAGGGTACTGACATTTATTTGCTTTGTTTAATGAAAAATGTTGATAAAACTAAAAAATTGATTATGTATTCAGTTAGATATGGGTGGCACAACAGAAAAATAGGACTCTCTGTAACGGCAGATAAATCACTGCAAATTCCGGTTTTAACGTTCCTATAATCTCTCCTTCATTACATTATTGTAAGTTTATAATATTTTGATTAATTCTGATAACTGACTCATCTAATTTATTAAAAATAAACGCCCGCAAATTTCCAAAACATTTTGTATTGCCGGAAAATTTTTAATATCAGCAAAGCACAAAAGCCAAACTTTGCAACCAAATTAGAAAGTACGTCAACTTTGTGTTTTAAACAATAGATAGCTTTGGAAACCTGTATCTCGCGTCGTATAAGTGAGATCGGGTTGCGCGTTCGAAAGATAAGGGTTCGTACTCCAAAAACTACTCAGATAATATTGTGATTGCTTGAGCTCGCGTCAAAGACCGAAAGGACCGAAGATGACTGTTATTAATGGAATTTTGAATTAAATGAAAAATCATAATGAACAAATGTGTTGGAAATGATTTGTATACCAAAACTCTGATTATAACCCTATATATCTAATTTTGCAATGACCTTTTATTATATTTTTTATTTTTATGACAACAATTATTTACAACAATTATTTCTGACATTTATTAAATTGTTCGGAAATAAAATTTATCTCGGATTTATATTATATCTATCGATATGTAAGAGTTATTTTTGATTTTTATTTGTTCAGTCTTCGAAGGACGCCAATTAGTCCTTTTGAATTAAATTATTGAGTGAGTTTGGTTCTATCACATAAAAAAATAAAAATAGTCTGACAATTTAACTTAAAACTTTTATTGTTTTAAACAATAAATAAAAGTTGTTTACCTTAATCGGCATTATGGTTATTGTTACTCGAGTTGCTCTAGCCAAAAATGCCTTTTTCTAACAGGAATATTTCACAATCTCCAAGTTAGGAACATGATATTTAGTATGGGGAAGGCGTTGCAAAAGCGTTTAACTCCGTCGTCTGCTCTCAAAGGGTAAGCAGAAAACCGCAACGAGATAAACGTTGCAACGAGTAAAATGTATGATTCCCAAGCAACTCGCGCGAGTTAAGGTCAGTCTCAGGGATGCCCTAATAATATTAACTATCAGTACATACACACATACCTACAAGCTAAATATCGATAATATGAGCAATCTAAATATTACATCTTATTTCCATGAGTTATTTGGGATAATAAATATATTTTCTTTGTTTAGAATGATAAATATAATTCCTTTGTTTAGAATAAGTATTTTCCCTTTATATACAGCATCAAACAAAAATATTGTAAACAACTAAACGTGATAAGGAAAACATGAACATGTTTTATCACGAACAAATAAAACATAGTTTAAACCAAACCAAACATGTGTATTTATGAAAATAGAGATTAAGATAAAATAAGTAAAGCAAAGGATAAGACAAAACATTTAAACAACCCTTAAAAAGAAATCACGAAAATGTAAATTGTAAACAAGATCATAAAAGTATCATGAATGTATTTTGAAAGGCACAAACATGTTTATCTGCTAGTGTTTAAGGAAGAGAAAAATAAATCGTGGAGTTAGTTAAGAATATACCATAGAATACACATAGTGTTAGGTGTCTTAGCTCAAGTTTATAAAAAATAATAAATAAAAGCAGAGGCATAGACGTCGAGAAGAAAAATATTTTATTTTTTTATTTTTAACAACCACCAAAAATTATTAATTCGCGCCGCTACCGAGTGAAGATATATTTTGGGGAATCAACAAAAATTGAAACACATGTTTTAATTGATCAACTAGTTCGTGCAGATGAGGAAAAGTATACTTTTTTCCCCAATATTCGACGATATTTAAGTTAAACCAAGTGGTTTACAATCCATCCCATCGTCATCGTTCAAGGCCACCTCAATACTATTCAGCGATGTCACCATGATTCAAAATTTTAAAAATTTAGAACTTTTTGGAAATATTACTTATTTAAAGTTTTGAACGGTTCTCAAGAACATCAATTTAGTTTAATTTGTGTTCATTTAAATGAATTCAACCTTCAAAATTTATTTTTACAATTAGGATGGCTCAAAATAAAATTTGTCCAAATATCTGATTTCTAAATTTCAGCAAAGCAGATATTTGTAGAAGAGATACACCACATTTAATTGTAAAAAAACATACAAGGTGTCTATTGGGAAGATGTACTATTTTGTTTTGCCGCCATTAGTTCTGACAGTTCATATTTGGCAGTCGTGAAGTAGAGACGTGGCAAATTTATTATAGAAAAATATTCGATAAACCAACGTGTTTTAATCGTTAAAACATTCTATCAATATCAATCATCGGTTTCTGTGACGATGAGAAAGTTACGTGAAACTTTGGGTTAAACAACGTGCCAACAAGGCGCACTATTTATCGTGTAGTGAATGATTTCGAAGAAAAAGGGTCTGTAGCTGATAGGGCCAAGCATGGACCGCAACGTACTTACTACTGCTCAAGAAAGTGCTCAGAACAATCTATCAAGCTCAATTCGACGCCGTGCCCAGGAGCTTGGTCTTCAAAGAACAACTTTGACCACAATTCTGAACAAGAATTTGCATTTGTTTCCGTTTGAGATTCAGTTGACACAAGAGCTTCTTCTACAAGACCATTTACGATGCCGTACATATGCCAATAGGATGTTACAGCTCGCCCATGGCAACACCGATTTTCATGAAAAAATCATAATGAGTGACGAAGCATATTTTCATTTGAATGGATAAATAAACAGAATAGCCGGTTCTGGGCAAAGGAAACCCCTCAAAATATTCATTAATCATCCTTGCATCCATTAAAAGTGACTGTTTGGAGTGCAATTTGGTTAGGAGGAATCATTGGACCTTACTTTTTTGAAACTGAAAACGGCGTAACGGTAACTGTCAATGGGGACCAATATCGTGATATGATTAAAAACTTTGCAATGCCACAACTGCATGCTTTGGCCTTGATTAACATGTGGTATCAACAAGACGGTGCCACATCGCATACAGCCAGGATTACAATGGAATTACTGCCAAACCTCTTTCCACAACAAGTTAATTCAAGAAATGATGATGTTGATTGGCGTCCACGGTCGCCTGGTCCGCACTTTTTTTGTGGGGATATCTGAAAAGCTAGGTTTATGCAAACAAACCAGAAACGCTTGAGCAACACAAACAAAATATTCGTGATAAAATTAATGAAATGCCGCTTGAGAATGTAAAGAAAAATGTGCTCAAAAGAGCTCGGATTGGTGAGGCTAGCAAAGGCGGACATTTGTCTGATATTGTATTCCATACATAACTGCCAACATTAAATAAAACATTTACCAATATAAGATCCATTCTCTTTCATTTAATCAAAAATTATAAACAAACAAAGTAGTATACCTTCCCGACGGACACGCTGTGTTTGTTATAACTGCAAAAGATTTAGTGGAAGGCCAAACATTAGAAATATGTTTTCATTATGTTTTTCAATATGTTTTGGAACCAATTTAATTGGCAATGAGTTTAACACTGCATCAGATGTTGTATTTCGACATATCTTTAGTTGCGATTTTTTATTTTGTTCAAAGAAATTTCGATGGCAACATAAGTATTGTATAGGGCAACCTTGTTAAAAAAAGATCAATGGATCAATTTTTTACATGGTTTATATGGTGTTTTATTTTGGTTCACGGTTGGATTCACAGGCAGTAAGTACAGCTCAGTTCGAAACTGGTTTGCTGTCCTGATTTTAGGCGTATTAAACAATTACCCTAAACCTACATTCTCTGTACAGAACATAAACAGTTTTCTATGTTGCAACTCTTCAAAATAAGTTTAAAATACTTTTTTCCCGGTTATTAATATTTATATATATATATATATATATATATATATATATATATATATTATTTATCCTCATAACATTTATTAGGATTATTTGTCCTAATAATATTTATAGGCTGAGCGAAATATTAAAATTTTATTTCCTTCTTGTCGTATTTTGCCTTTATATCTCTCCGAATTTCTAATTATCTAATCCAGTAGTTAATTTGGAGTAAACTTTTAATCATTAGGGTATTTACTGAAGCAAAGAACTTATTTGTGGTCACAAGAAATAAAAGTCTTAAGGTAATTTTTTTTTTTGGATTTAAATTTGAAAAACTCATTGATTGATATTTATTTTTTTGAGTTTTATTTCAAAATAAATGTTATTGAAGAACAGGAAAAATATAAATCCAAAATAATTATTATATCTATGCGACAAATCAAATGTCGCAAACAATTGTTATTTTCAGAGAGATTTCATTAAAATCTAAAATAATAATTATTTTTGGATCGATATAATAAAAATCGCGAGTAATCTTTCAGGAAAGGCTCTGTCCGATATAAGTTGTAAAGGTGGTACCTTAAGGGCACCCACTTTCATTCGCAGAATTAATTTAGAAAAATGTGAACATATAAAAGTATGAGCTATATTAAATAATTTATATGGGAAGCACCAGAAAGGTTATGGTTATCCGAATGATTGTTTATAATTATACCAAGCGTTGTATAGCAATACAAGTTTATTAAACGCTCACTGATCTAAGGACATAGGAGTAAATATTATAGGTTAATGCCAGATGGGACATGTCTACTTGGTCGGTTTTCTACAGATTGGTCAACCACCATAAATTAACACTGTAGACAGAAATCTGGATGACTTCAACTAAAAAAAAATGTGAAGATTCATTTCCATTCTCAGTCACTACATTACTGGATTTCTGATGTAAGCCAAATCCGACGGAATTCGGTTTCGGCTAAGTAAAAGATGGGAACGTAAGAACTAGCTGGTTATTTGTGGCGTATAGTTGGTTGGCCGATTTTTTCAAGCTACAGGGGGAAAATCAGATGATGGAAAACAAGTCAGTTCGTATGGGCATACCGGAAGGAACAAGTCGATATAGCCCGGTCACAAGTCGATATAGCAATCTTGCAATCTCGTTAAAAAACGAGCCCTACAAAATACAAAAATTCCAAGACTGCATAAAAGGCAGTTCGTCGTATAGCAAAGATGTTAAAGTATTTGCATGTTATTGACAGGCTTGAAATTTCGTATTTTCTGATGAATGTTTACATGTTTAGAGCGAATTGCCCTACTAAAGCAAGCGCCTGCATCAGTGATGGTTTAGGCCGTGGCAACTGCCGCAGTACGCTCACCACTCGTTTCCATCAAGTAAATAAACAAATATATCTTGGAAGGATGGTTTGCCAAGAATGGGAAAAATGAAATCACGGCACATTAACACAGAGTCGATGCTATTGTCCGCGTCGAAAGTGGATACATTGAACAATAACACATTTTTCGTAAAACTCTAAATATTTTTACCATTGGTAACGTTACGAGCCCTGTACCCATGTATAGACTTTAATTCTATCAGGTGAAAGCATAGAAAATAACAAATGATGAATTAATACACTTCTGACAGTGAGACAAATACACCCATCACTTCTGCTGCATTCTACAAATGATCTTAAATCCCAAACGTAGTGTTTTAATGCGCCTCTTGCGTTCCCGAATATCTCCAATTTTGGACAATTGCTGGACGAGTTACCTACGCCCATTATAGTGCCTAATGAAAATGACATATTCGCCTATAGTTTACAATTCTTTTTTTATCTATCTCGAAAGACAACGGAAACCTTTCCATTCAAATTTGCATTGTTTTTATTTTGCTGCCATTTCTGTGAACGGAAATACCAAAATCAAGAATATTTTCGAGGTAAAAATATAAAGGATGTAAAAAAATTATAGATACAGTACAATACAATTATCAACAGTCTGCTACTATTTTCTTAATTCAAATTAAATGAAGAAGAGTTCTGATGTCGACGGTCGGAGGTAACAAATTTTCGGCGGATGAAAAATGTCGTATTATATATCAGAAGCTGAATTTCTTCGAAACCCCACCCCGCACCATTGCGGAGTGGAAGAATATTGGGCAGTTTTTGAATATTTCTGCAAACTTAATTAGTATAAACAGCTGACAGGTGCTCGTCAGGATGACTAAAGAATCGAAAGCTTGATGAAGTACTTGTATAGGTATATACACTTTACAAATGTATTTTTATGGGAAGGTCTTACATGCTGTGGAAATGACTTCATTTCCCTTCGCTATCAGTACCATAACCGCGAAGCGCCAAAAGATTCTGCAACTGGAGTTTCCATTTTCATTGGAAATGTAGATCGGAACAAAATACAATAGGTATGAAATATGAAAAATATTGGTGAATTATTTTCGTTTTCGTAATCACTAAGGAAGTCCCTTGCTTAAAATACTTGTAGAATATATTAGCTAAACAAACAAAGTCGATGAAGTCAAAGAATATATAAAAATTATGGTGAATATAATTTTTGACCACTCGAGTGTTTCTAATGGCTTTTGCTTCGCTTTATTTCACTTCTTTTATTTTTCCAATACACGCAATGCATGTGTTTTTTTGAAGACGATGGATAAATCCACATCTATGCGATTTATTGTTATTATTTTGCTTTGTTTGTTTGCTTTTTTTTTTTTTTTTTTTTTTTTTTTTTGTTGAACCGGGTTATTAATATTTTCTGAAGCATAAGTTAACTTCCAAACCTGCAATTGTTTAATGAGACTCTTATTGTAATCTCCTACATCAAAATACTAAAAAATTGCATATCAGGCAATACGTTAATGTCACCTTAAAAACTATTACAATGACTGAGGATAAGCAAAATTTAAATTTTTCAGAAAGCATCCCTTCACTTTCTAAGCGAAAAAACAACATTTCCTGATCAATGCCGACTGGAATGGCAGGTTTAGCTAACATATAAACGTTTTGACATAAAATTAGGTTTCTCTATATCGAACGCGTTGCTATCGCTGCCTTTAGTCTTCTACCAGCAAACGGGTTTTCACCGTCAATTGGCTTTAGACGAACGAAAGCTTTCGAGATACAGAAAAAAAATCTATCTCTATCGCACATCTTTTCGATCGATGTACAAAAATTGTCCTTTTATGTACCAATTAAAAAATAAATTTTGTTAAATTCAGACACAGGGTCATGTTTCTCGTAAGTCAGTTCACCTGAATAGATTATATTATACCTATAGGTAGATTATATTTGTTTTATTGCTGAGGTCCTACAAGACTGTTAACAATAATTTATTTCAAATTTGATTACATTTGCACTACAAACTTTACAACGAGGTATAAAAGAAAACCTCATCATTTGTAATCGGTTATCAGGTTTATCTGGTAACAAAGGTAGATGGACACTTATTTGATTTGTTTATTAGTGGTGCCTACAAGAATATGTAACGTTTACAAGTTCAGTACGGCTGGAAAAATTCATCAAAATTATAAATATTCAAACTGTGAACTGTTATTGACTACAACCTATTGATCCGTGATCGATCATGGCATGATGGTTAGAACGCGCGACTATAATGCACATCAACGTGTGTTCGAATCTCGGTACAACCACCAATCGTTATTTGAATGGTGGCAATGTTGATGTGCCTAACTAACGCTTCGAGTAGTCGCGTAATCGACAAATTTAGTAATTGCTTCTCAAACTATCATTTGGGTTGCGGCTATACTGCAGGTCCAGTTCATTGAGCTTAAAGACAGTTCGACTTTTTTTGACAGGAAAAGCCCTTTCTTTGATTAGGTTATATTAAAATAATTGATATGTGCAATATTTCGCATAGAAACGTAAATTTTGCAGAAACAATTTCGATTTTTTGTTCAAGTAATACTATTTGGTTAAAATTTTTGCACTTTGATTTGGAAATAAAATGAGCTGAATGTATATTATTTTAAATACCTTGTCAGAACCATTTCTCAGAAATGTGAAATGTGGAAAATTAGAAGGAAATAAACAGAAACATATTGAGACCACACATAAATTGTTAAATTTTATTAAGTTTTTATTAAACTAAATTTAATAAATTAATTTTAATAATTAGTTTTAAATTATATTTTTAAAAATTTAAATTTTAAAAATCGAAACATCAGGTTCAAAGTAATAATCAGGATTGATTTGTATTTTATTTTTTAACTCTGAAATAAAAATCAATCATGATCATGAATATAAAACAAAAATTATAAAAGGTTAGCGTTTGCTTAAATAAAATCAAATCATTTAATCGTGAGTTGTCTTTCATAAAAGGATATTTAAAAAAGGGCGTAACTTTATTTATTAACAAATATTTCCTACGGAAAACCAGAAGAAAAATTTCAAGCGGCTGAACTGATTTATTTTTTATATCTACACCTAACATTCCTTTACGTTGTTGCGAAAGCGTGTGGGAGGTGACCAGAAACGGCGGGGTTGTCCGGTCAATTTTGTCATAGTTTACCAAAATTTACATTAAATATTATTGACTATAATCTAATCGTGACAATACGATCTATGTTCATTTTCAGGTACTACCAAATCTGCCCCTCAATAGGTAAAAAATTTGACTAAACTTAGTGTAACCTTATAGAAGATATGAACATAAGAATACATGGGTTAAATCGACCATTTGAATGAGAAGTACCCGAAGGGGCGTAGTCGCCGCGAGTCAATTTTCTCAAAATATACCAGCACAGTGGATAGAATTAAGGTGGCTACAATCTGCGTATTAGACGCCGCAAATATATAGTTGAAATTCACAAAATCGTCTAGTTTGTACGCGCGACACCAGAAGAAGAGTCACAGTTCATTTTCACTCTTGAACACTTTCTTATTAAAACCTTTACGTATACAAAATTTGGCAGAATAAAGAGTTAAATCGATCATTTATGGAGATACCAGAAGGGGCTCCATCAACCGATCGATGTTGTCGGATTGCGTCAGAAATTATGGATCAAAATAATGGATAAAAATTCAGGTCGCTGCAATCTGCTATTTAGGGAAAAATTTAATTTTGGAAAATTGGTGAATTTGTATGGGAGGTATCAGAAAAGGCGAGCCGATAAGCACATTTGCAATCCTCGGCTACAATTCAACGATTCATATAGATTTACGACACACCGCGTCTATCAGCCAGCTGGCCAGCCAGGCAGACGGACGTCGTTCATGCAACTTAAAAAGTCATTGAACACATTTGGTAGAAAGATACTTGATACGTTAGACTCTTTATTATGCGTGTTACAATTTTTCCATATCAAATGTATACCTTTATTCCATCAGGTGAAGGTATAAAAATAACTTCTTTAGAAAACACATATCCTTGTTTTTGATTTATATTTTCATGACTAAGAAGATAAAAATCTATCATTTTTAATTATTATAACAAATTTTTATAATAAAAACCAAAAATAACGGTTAGTTTTCATTAGTATAATCAAGATCAACAAATACTTATTAAAAATGATATATACAAATATAACTCATGAGCGTTACGGTCCCTGAAAAGAAGTGTATAAGGGAATTATGGTACTGACATTATTTGTGTAAACGCTCAATGACAGAAGAGACGTCGTTGTTCAAATTTTTGAAGTGAAATAGCGTCTACTTCGATACAGAAATATCAATAAAAACTAACACAATAAATAAAACATATCACAGCCTACAAACACAGAAGAATCGTCATGTAAAGGCATAATTTAACATGCTATGGAAACAGAACCATAAAATCGCAAAAAAAAAATACCTGAAAACGTACAGTTACAGCCCCATGGAGACCAAGTTGCTACGCGAATCTTAGGGTAATGTAAGTATGGTGATTAGTTGCTCGAAATCAGCGTTATCTCAGAGGGGTTTAACTGCCTCCGGTCCGGACTTGAATACGAAATTCAAATGAAAACAGTAAGCTATATATATATAACACACATAATTAACTGAGCTTTTGTATAATACAGGATGGCGCACTAATCGTGCCACTATCAACTCTTAATGGGGTCCGTTATTTAAAGTTGTTGAAGTTGAGCATTTGGTTCCAGCAAGGTGGAGCAACTCCACACATAGCAAGACCGGTTATGGCGAAGCAACAAGGAAAATTCTCAAACAAATTATTACCCAGAAACTCCTCTTTTCCCTGAACTCCTGACCTAACTACACGTGACCTAACTACACGTGACTTTTTTATGGGGTTATATCAAACAAGAACTGTACAAGGCGAAACCAAGGAAATTGATCTTAAAACAATAATTGATGCAATTCCGCAATGAATAATTATCTGATCAGGTGTCGCATATGAGTGAAATAGCATGGAGGTTATCTGTGGTCTACTATCTTGAAAACCAATTAGTTATATAAAACGAAACTGATTTTTCTTGTAATAAAATAAAAATAAATAAAATACATTGATTAAAAAAAAGGTTATTTGAATTTCTTATTGCAGTGCAATTGGTGCGTCACCCTGTACTTCAACTATCTTCAATTACAGGAGGTCTGATATTCTTGCTTTGTCAACTTATGCTCCTACTGCCTTTTGAACTCGTTTTCCGCACACTCACTTCTAAGTCCTATATTTTTTTTAGGAAAGAATACATTTATTATATTATCCTTAAAAATTAACTGACAGCGTCAATTATGACCTATTAAATTATTCACTAACAATAAACCGCAAAAAGTTAGTCACTACTCTCAACTAGGACATAGACTTCTTAACACCGAACGGCATTACTAACTATCATAATTTCCTAGTAAGCAAATATTATTATGGGCGTATCAAAGACATCACAAACTACACAGCATTAATGTATTCCAAATTTATTATACCTTCAATAGGAAGAAAAAAGCTATATATAACTTGATACGGTAACAAAACCTTTAAAGTACCAGGTATCATTTGACAAAAGCATTTCTTGAGCTTTTAAGTCGGTACAACATAATTGATGTAAATTTTTATAAAACTTCGTAAAACGTGGCACAGCATAAACCAGATCGTAGCTGGGAATGGCAAATTTTCTGTATTGTATTGGTCTGCATTTAATCATCCGGTTTACAGTGCCCAGCAAACTTTGAAGAATTCAATTGATTAACCACTCCTCTATATACTCATAGATCCATATCTCTCCTGAAATCTCTCAGACAAATTTGCAGATTTTCCTATAGTTATACCTTCACCCGAAGCAGTGAAGGTGTATATCATTTAATATGACCAAAAATTTAACACATAGAAGGAAGCATTCAATGTGTATATTTTGACCAAATGTGTTTCAAGACCTTTTAAAGCAATTGTGAGATATTCGTCCGTGTGGCTGGCTGATAGACACGATGCTTGCTGCAAATCTCTAGGAAGCTTTATAAAACTTTGCACTACCTGTGTAGTTGCGGATTTTAAATGGGCTACGTCGACCAACCCCTTCTTGTACCTGCCACACAAATTCATTATTTTCTCTGTAACCTTAATTTGAGTTCAATGTATATGTTTATAAAGCTTGATAAAACCTGGAAAAAATGAACAATTAATCACGATTGCTCTATCTACTTGTATCTCACATGCAAATGAGTGGTTTGACTCGTTCATGCTCATGTTTATATGTTGTAATAAATTCTGTGAGGTTTGGTCTGAGAATGAAAACGGCTGAAGATTACATATATTTAGTTTTCATGCTGTCGGACAAAATTTCCTGGAAAACGATAAATAATTAGAGGCAAACTTTCCGGAATATTATATCGGAAAAGGGACAACCAAATACAACGCGCTGATTGTTGTTCCTTCATTTTGATTTAAATTATTCATCAAGAGTATAATTCACCCCACCAACTAAATTTTCAACTAAAATTTTGTGAAAAGAAATAAAAGAGTAGCTTAGTGCGAGAAATATATAGTTTTTATATCCTCATCCGACGGAGCCGGCTAGGAAGCGTCTAAAGTGCAAGTATATTTTGACTAAATACGTAAGTTTTCTAGTATCTCACATTCAAAGTGGCCAATATTCAATAATATCTAATATGTAGGCTGTAGCAATCTACGTTTCGTTTATAATTATCTGCAAACTTTGGAAAATTTGACTAAGTAATCCCCTGGTAACCTTTCTGGTATCTTCCATTCAAATTGCGGATTTCACCCACATATTTTTGCTTCATTTCTTTCCACCAGTTGAACTGAATTCAATACAATTTGGTACAGGTAATGCATTTTGTGAATTAACGAATGTAAGTGAAAAAGAAGGGCATTGCCACACCTCTTATGGTATCGAAATTTAATTTTTACGCTTTGCTTCCTAATTCTTAGACTGCAGTTGTCCAACTTTTTCCCAATTCTATTGTATTACATTGTTTGACAGCCATATTGTATTAAAAATGATGACGCATAACCGCGCCTTCTTGGATAAATAACGTAGTAAATGCTCAACTGAATTCCCGTTGTTTGCCAATAGATGGTGCCAGCTGTAGGTGCTAGTCGATTCTGCCATAATCTAAACGTCATGAACCAAAATTTGGCATATGGTAAACATCGACATAATAGCGATTTTCTTTTTATTTCATATCATTTTGCGGGAAATATGGATTTTCTTCTTTCATCGAGAGCTTCAAAACGTTTACAAGGAAGCTGGGATGGGAAATACTTTCAATGAACCATTTTTATCAGCCCTATAAATTCAGTATAATTTAGCACGCATCGGACATTAGGTGGATTAAGTTCTGCGAATGAAAATGACTTGGATTGCCGTGCCCTTTAAGTTACCACACTTACAACAATGGACGGTTTAGGAAAAATCAGCCTTCTCCTTAAAAGTATAATTTTACTTCTTTGATTGTGATTAAATTCAAAGTATTTTTTAAACATCACCCTTCGCACTTTTGCGTCAACTCCAAAGGATGTTGAATGATATGTAAATCAGTTTATCTGACTCAAAATTTCTATACTGGATTTGGTGGCTTTCACCCGCAGCATAACGTTTTAAATTCGACGAAAGTATACCCGATTTCTGTTTAACTTATTATGTGTACCCACAAGTCTATTGACTATGAATTTAAGCAGACAATGCCAATCTTCCCTTTATTTTTCTTTGTAAATTACTGTTCCCAATTATGAACAGATTTCGCTATATGACCTTTGCCTTGTAAATGATGTGCTATGTAAATGATAGTTGAATCGGTCTAATGTACTAATGATTGTTTATGTTTAGTATATAAAACGCTATTAGGGCAGTTTAATACATTTGGCTACAAATTATATTGTCATTACTTTAATCTTTATCACCATTATCCGCATCAAAATCAACATTGCCGTCAGTTTTATGGTGTTAACGAATGAACATCATTGATGCTGGCATTCACTAGAGCAGAAACCGTTCACCCATCTTGCTCCATTGTATCTCTTTGAGCCAGTCAGGGCCCAAAAGTCCTTATTCCATATAATTGTCCTTAATGAGAGTTGTCTTGTGCACGTAGTTCTTCAATAAGATTCTTTTTATTGGTTTTTTTCTTTTGTTCTTGTTCTGGTCTTGAGCAATTTACTTCATGTCTTTTTCACAACTTTTCGTTTTGTGGCCAAAAGCAACAGATAACAACATTAAGAGAGTTTCTGTTATAAATTGAATGAACATTATGAATTTCCTCTGCGGGGCTTATTTGGACCGACAACGAACATTTGAATGTCACACGCACGCACGCTCACGCACTGATCGCCTTAATAACACGTGTTATCATGTTGCCAATAAATAGTGGAATCCTAAGTACCTCTCGCTCACCAAAGGAACTTGCCACTTTGTCCACAACAAAAAAAAAAAAGTTAATACACGATACAGCCGTTGTTTAACACAAACTCACGCAGTCCTCGTCCCCAACTCCCGCCGATTCACATGGTAGGGTGGGGCGAATGAGGAGTTCCCGTGCAAATGTTATATAAATGTTCTGATACATAAGCATTTATTGGTTTTTGGAAAAGTAAACATTTGTTATACTCGTATAACGCCAGGAGGCAGGGAAAGTACAACCTCAGTTGGTCCATAAATTGATATGCGGATGTTTGTGCGCCTTTATTGACTATTTTGGGATAAAACAAACCAAACTGTATGTAGCGTCAGCACCTCACTCATTCACCTCCCTTCGTATACTACATAATACCAACATACATATCCCTTTCCATATCGTTGCCAGAAATTGACTCCGGTATCTCTAAAACATAGCACAAATATTAGTCTGTGGCTGTTTACCCTGTGGGCAAATTTAAGGAAAACTGCGAATATACGACTATTGTTATAATCTCCACCATTTTCATTAGGTTATTGAAATTTTAGGGTTTATTTCATTTTTGTGTAGTTGCTTTAGCAAAATTTAAATATGAAACACGGAGATGTTCGCATATATGTATAGGTACATTAATACATATTGGTACGTATGCCCCATTTCATCCGAGTTTTCAATGATTTTCTTTTTTCTAGGAAAACGTTGCTGGTTTTATGTTGTACCGGATCGTATCTGGCAAACGAACAGATTTAACTTCATTTAATTGAATTTTCCTATGAAAATCGGCACAATGAGAAAATACTTTATTTTTCAAGATAGTGAAATTTGCTGCAAAATGTATGGGAGCCTCTAAATAACACAATTTCGCCAAAAATATATAAATCTAATGCGATTTATATAAATGTTAGTTTAGTTAAACTTCTAAGCAATATTAATGACGAAAGCGGTAATCTGACATCAATGACTGTTCATATTTCTGGTCTCCAAGATATACATCTTCAAATATAATACAATTAAAATAGTGTAGCTTTAATAAAGTAACTTATCTGGGTATTTTGAATGACTGGTTTATCGAAAACTTCATGAATGCAATTAAACAGAAGTATACAGCCGCAATGATGGAGTGACGCCACAGCTTCGATCGGGCCCAAGTTCATAGGCCCAACACAATGGCTTGAACGATTTATACCTCCACTCGAAGGAATAAGGGTTTATGCCATTTGACGGAATATATTTTAAACAAATAGGTGTCATGGGTCGATTGGACGATGCCCGTTTGTTTGGCTGGCTCGGCAGTCGGCGGGCACGACAACTGCGGCAAATCTTCATCGAACTTCTTACAACTTGGCATAACCTAATATTTTGCCAGATCGTAGCCGGGTATTGTAATTCAAATCACAAATTCTCCGACTTTCTGAAATGCTGTGTCACCTTTTGAGAAACCTTATGTGTAATTTGTAGTAACTTAAACTTTTGTTTTATATTTTTTTGGGGGGGAAAAAAACGAAATGATTAACCACAACCCCTCTGTTACCTCCCATACTAATGACCGAATTAACTCCTACATTCTTAGGTTCACATTTTTTGTTTGTAGTTGAACCAAATGTGATAAAATTTGGTGGGCCAAATTCAGCGTTTGGTATAGTAGTGCCCAAGAATGAAAACGGACCAGCAGCAATCTGGCACCTCCCATACAAAATGTTTTAAATTTCAGTTATTCTAATTTTTAACCAATATGTTCTAAGTCTAAGTTTTAGACCATTACGTTGGTTTGTAATTCTCTTTAAAATCGGGGAAAAAAGTCGGTCAAATGACCACGCCAAAACAAATGACCAATTTAACCAGCAATTAGTTCTGCGTTTGATAAGCGAATTTCTAAAAATAAAAATGGTCGACACTCCCTTGCCCGTTCTAGTACGACCCATGCAAATTGGCCAATTTATCGAAATTTGATTTCCGCTGTAATTCCTAACTCGTCCCCTGAAGTTACCTAATGTCAATTATCATGTCAATTATATTGCCTTATAGAACTGTGTAAAATGTGACAATATCGACCGAACAATCATGTTCTCCCTGACCTCTTCAATACAATTTACATTATTTAACTTATATAATCCTATATTCGTATTATTAGCATATTCATTCAATTGTATTATGTCCATTCAGCATAATTGGGAGCACATTAGGCAAGTAGTCCTGCGAATGAAAATAGATTGCACTGCCTCTAAGGGTGCCTCATATACAAATTTTCCGATTTAGTAAAAATGGACAGTTCTTCTATATTTTCCACACGTATTGAGCTTTAATTCAGAGTACCACTATCACTTCTGCAGCAATGCAAAAGGATGTTGGGTGAAAGCATATGTAAACGACTAAAATTTCTATGGCGGTTTATGGTATCTTAAAAAATGTATATAAATTGGAGTTCTTAAGTGAAGAATTATTGATATAAGTATTAAAAAAAATTAGAAAAAAGGAATAAATTTTCAAAAGTTAGATTTAGGTCTTGTTCGAGCAAATTTTTTTACCGGACAACCAATTTGTCCCAAGTATTAGCCATAACATCAAGCACGTAACGACCTATATCCATACAAGTGGGCGCAGCAAATACGCTTTCTTCTCGTATATAGTACATCAACTCTGTCGGGTTTTCCTGTGATATTATTCTTTTAGTACTCCCTCTTTCCGGTTTGAGGAGCCGGAGGGCCTACATACTACATTGCATTCCTTCCAAAAAAAGGTCTTTAGAAAACCTGCACATCCTTTGAAAGATTAAAAATAATCGATAATTATTTTCGCCATATTTTTCGTTCTGGACATTTTGCCATAATTCTTTCTGATTGATTTTTTTCAAGCAGTTTTGTAAACCCACAGCTTCCTCAACGATAATACGACGTGTTACCTACTACGATACAAATTCAACATGTTTTATCACAACAGAAACCGAATTTAACACGACAACATTAAAAAAACATTTCGTCAAATGGTATTTTGTTCTAAAGAATTTATAATAGTGGAGAAATAGCATCTGACAAAGCTGTGATGATCAGCTGAACAAAATTATCGCGCTACTGAAAAAATTATTGAATTTTGTGAATAGTTAATTCAATTGTAGTAACGAGCATTTTATGCAGTAAATTATTAGAGCAAATTAGCGAATGAAATTAGCATTTCATCGTTTTATTTGCCATTGGACAACTTCTTCATTGCGTTAGAGCAGATTTGCTAATATAATAAAATGGCCCCAACTTTGAGCCAATGTATCTGTCCTATTTGCTAGGATAATGTTACAAAATCATATTATAGACTGCACTACAGTGGATGTTCCTAATATTTTCATTCAAAATGTGTGAATACCGCCGAGACTGTTCTGCGTTTAAACAAGTCATTGAAATTTTTATGCACAAAAACAATCAAGGAAAGGGGCTAATTGCAATGGTGTAAGCAACATTAGAGGTAGCAGCAACGTTACTAAGATTCAATTACGTTGTAGTGGCGCTGGTGGTGATACTCGAGACAACTATATGTGCAATGTTGACAATAATATGGTGACAGCAGTTATGCCCGCAGTTGTGGTGGTAATACCGGAGTTGCGACAATGCTTACCTTGATCAATATTTCAAAGTACTTGGCATGGATATAAGAGCTCAGCTTGACGAACAGAAGAGGGAGTTGAATGAGCCTATAAAAGCATGCAGGCGGTCATTTAATGGTAAAATAAATGAGCTCCGGACTAAAATACGAGCGGAAATTATGGGTCATATTGATAAGACTAAGGCTTAAATAAATAGCTGTAATGATGCTATGAATAAAGTTGCGAATACTGCTCAGGCCTCGCTAGACTTGGTGAGTCGTAATAATCAACCTTTGAGAATGCCATCTCCGATGTTGATTAATTTTTTCTTAACGTCTCACTCTGCCAATGTGCAGTTTTCGGATCAGTTTTATTGTCTAATTGTTTCAAAGCATGATTTTACTTTTGTTTCTATAAATGTCAAAATTCAACGTAAAGATAAACATTTTTTTGAGTTTTGTGATTATAAATCTGTAAGTCCAGAAGTGCTGAGTAACACTACTGCCTTATCTGATTTTTCGGATATGTATTCTACAAGTTGTGTTGATTGTCAGTTAAACACACTTATTTCTGGTTTGTCCTTTATGCATTTTGTTATTCCACTTAAGAAGAAAAAGATAAGTGGTACTCATCGCCACAAATTCCTTATCTCCGTTAAGTACGTGATTTAGTTTATACTGAATTTATTAATGATCCCAATGATGTTGACTGGAAAATGTATTGCAAGGCCAGAAGTCGTTGCAAAAATGTTAGCTGAAAATTGAAAATTGAGACTCACAGACACACAGATTCTATGAAAACATTATGGAATCGCATTAGTGAAAATGGCATAATAGGTGGCACTTGCAATCAGGATAATTTTGGTATTGATGTTGAGCAACTGAATACGAATTTCGTTGGCAACCAACTGAACATAGCTCCGTATCTCAAACCGCTATCGGTGAATAATAAATTCTATTTTCAGTGCGTTACCTTCAATGAGTTGTGATCTGCATTTTCTTTTATTAAGTCTGATATTTCAGAGCAGATAGTCTATCATTGAAATTTGTTAAAATATTGTTTCCAGTGTTTCTCTTGCCACGTTTTGCATCTATTCGACACAATCATAATGACATCTTCTTTTCCAGTCCTCTGGAAAAGATGCCTAAGGTAATCCCAAATAAGAGGAAAAGTGGCTCGAGTGATTTCCAAAATTTGAGACCAATTTTATCAGATCCCATATTGACAAAGATTTTAGAGCACATTTAAAAGTGTTAGTTATTGCGTTACAATGAAAGTGGATCGTTGCTGAATGACGGTCAATGCGGATTTCGAAATTATAGGACTACCGCTGAGCTGCTAATTGGTCTTACTGATACCATAAGAAAGGAAGTCCGTGGTCAAAAGATTTGTGTGTTATTGTTCTTGAATTTATAGAAGGCATTTGATCGTGTTAACTATGGTGTTATACACTAATTTTTTAATTTTAAGTTATACACTAATTTTAATTTCCTATATGATAGGAGCCAATATGCTGTTGTCAATGGCACGTCGTCTTCTGTTTTACATGCCCAAAGTGGTGTTGCTTATAGTTCGCTACTTGGTCTAGTATCTTTAACTTGTTACTTAAATTACCTATTTAGTACCCTTGGTGATACATGCATTCCCTATTCATTTGCAGATGTCCTACAATTTCTCACCAAGCCGAAGTATCAATTTGCTGATGTCCTGCAAAGTAATATTAATTATGCGTTAAATTTGATCTGCTCTTATACAACGCAAAATAAACTCTCAATCAACATTCCAAAAATAAGAGCTTTGTTTCTAATCCTAATTTAAACTTGAGTTTATCTTATCGTGGCACACTTATTGAAATTATTTAGGAGTAGTTTTATATGACAAACTTAACTTTAACTATTGGGTGGGTAATGTAGTGCGGCATTTAAACTGATTCAGTGTTGCATAGATCGTTTAAGGATAAATTGGTTCATGCTTATATCTTTCCTAGTATTCTATATTGTGTAGAACAAGTAAACATAATGTTAGGAAAACTCAAATGACGTTTAATAGAGTTATGAGATATTTGCGTTCACTGGAGAGTAGTGTTCATATAACACAGTATATTATGCATTTCCTGGGTTGTAGTTTTAAAAATTAGGTCTATGTTATTATTTTATAAAGTTATTCATCTTTGTAGCCCCCAATTTCTTTGTAATTTATTTAATTTCTCACATTTCATTCGCAATAAACAGTTTCTTATTCTCAAAATAACCATGCTCATGGGATATGCTCCTATAGCAAGAGTAGCAAGAATTTACAATGCTTTGTATTATGTCCTGATTCTCCAGTAAAATTTTGTTTTCTATTAAATTGTAAGCAGCAGTTATCACATACCGATTATCTTGTATTTCTAGACTATAATAGATTAACTTCTAAATCATATCACATTTAAAATCATGTAATATTTTTTATAAATCTAATATTTAAGTTTTATTACGCCTTTCTTTAATTGGATTATTTAACACATTAAATCTAATAAGAATTGTTGCATATTGTAATTAACAAATAATTGGCCGGAAGGCTTTAAATTACAAGCCAAATAAATAAATAAAATAAAAGAAATAAATGTAAGAAATATAAATTCAAAAGTTTTAAAGTATTAGACATGTAAATCTAAAATATGGTAATGAACCAATAAGCGAATGAAAATATTTGGGATTACATATCTGTAAATTGTTACGACATCTAAAAATAGATGGTCTATAGTAAATTACTTAGGATACATCTTTGTTATGAATTCCATCATAGTGGAATCTTATAATAATTTCTACATTGAATAAATTATTTCTTTCCTTCTTTCTTTCCTATCACTTAAATTTCCTCTATTTTGAAAAATTATTTTTATAATATGGGTCAGCTCTTTTTTAACATCGTTTAGTGTTAGGGTGTGAATCTTTCGGAATTAATTTGTATCGGCTTTTAGAGAATCAGCACGCATTCACGTATGCGTGTACAAAATGAGGTCGCGGCTAATATTTATTGATTGCCTGTTACTGGAATTTGTATCCCATACAGTCCCACTGTTCAAAATTGGCAATTGCTAGCACTAACCTTATTAACACATCCAAGCCTTATAAAATATAAAATGAAATTTGCAAAACCAATTTTGTTGGGTTCCAAATTCCACAAATATCTGCTCAATTATGGGTTGATATTTAATGCAAATGAATAAGTTGTGAATGAAAAACCAGCTAACACTTATGATAATATATAAGTTAACACCATAGTTAATAAAATAAATAAAATAAAAAGAAACAATGAAAAGGGTGCAATAACTCTTGTATGCTTATTAACAATTGTTATTAAGGTAATTATTGCCCAATAATTGCAATAGTACAACTACTACTTGAAATTACTAGTGAAATTATCAACCTTGCAAAAAATAAAATTATTGGGAAATTATCAACCTTTTCGAAAAATTAAATTATTGTTAAACACTTTTTCAATAAGATAAAAATATGAAAATTATGAAATAAAAAGGAAAGAAATTGTAAAATTAGAGTTATATCAATTTTTTAGTTAATAAAGAAAAGACATCGATGAAAAGAAAAAAATCTTTGTCTTTTTTAGTTCTTTAATTAGAACATAGCATATGTATTAGGATAAAGGATGTATTGTAAGACATAGAACGCTACAAAACATTCTTGCAAAAGTTAAATCATTTGCGTAAACAATAACACAGGGAGAGAGCCATCGAAAAGTGAGAACAAAATGTTTCGAACAGCCCTTTAAAAATACAATGTTCATAGTTCCTCCTTATAAAAATGACAGACTTGTCCCGTATATTCATTTGAGCATAGGTTTAGCGGACGCTAAAGATTTACTAAATTAGTCAGAGAATAAAAATTAACGGCAGTGAAACGTCCCTTCTGGTACTTTCCATATATACGAGTATATTGGGCAATTTTCTGAAACTCTATTTTACATCAATAAATTTTAATCGATCGATCGATAGTAACAAAGAGTTTTTACCAATTTGTTGGCCTATAATATTTGTTAAAAACCATCATAAGTACGCTTTTTGTACCTCACTGCCAAACGACCGATTTAACTCATATATTCTTAGCTTCATATTTTCCAGGTAATTGTACAATGTACATGCTTCAGGCGTTTACAAACTTAGTTTTGCGAACGAAAAATTGTTGATTTAAAAGACGTCAACAGGTAATTATGATGCTGTTTTCATCCTGTGTGCGCGCTCACAACACATTTTTGTAAGGAACTTGTTACGAGTATTTGCCACCAACGGTAAATACTGTATTTTCGCACCAACGGAAAAAGACAAAAATCGAAATAAATCTGCAGTTTCCAAACGGGTGGCCGGACGTTGGACCTTATACTTCTAAAGGGGGCTGCGCCACAATGCCTCAAAGTAGGGCATCTCCGGAATTTGAAAATGTTAAAACAATACAAATTTCTAAGTTTCTATCCGATTTCAAAAGGATTACTCTGTATGTATACCTCTAGTTGAGATTCTCAAACGTCGTTTTATGTATGATTTATCCTCTAAACTTTAGAAGTTATTCGACTTTTAAAATACTTTTTTTTTTTTGTTGTTTTACGTACCTCAGTTCACTTTTTTGCTAATAGCGGAAAAAAATGTTTCCCAATTTTTTTTGAAAAATTTTTGTTATATTAATAACAAAATTCTAAGTATAAAGCAAAAAGAATTAAAACAAAAAAAATCGGAAAGTTTATCGTCCCTGATACAAGAAACTACACTGGTGCTTAGGTGCTACTTTTCTTCAAACTAGATAACTTTTCCTAAATATTTGAAACGAAATAAAATTTTTGGAGTATTCTGGTTTTACGTTCTCATCCTTTGGGATGTTGGTACGCATTATCTGATTCTAAAACCTGTACCGAAATTTCAGCCAGCTGCATTGACTTAAATATTCCCTTATTGTATCTTCTCTTATGAAATTTTAATTTAATTAAAAATTTAATTTATAATTAGTTTCTAAATGTATCTAATTAATTACACCAGGAAAAATATTTTGCTCAAAACAGCCATCATGTATGGGAAATACTGGCTAGCTCATACAGTTTTGTTCCTATATTTCATATTGCTAGGAAAAATCCGTCATCTGCGATGATATGGGACCAAGAGGAATCTGCAGGAAATTTTCTAGTGCAGACCGTATGACAGCAGCAGCAGAACTATAGTATGAGTAGTCTTTAAGACCCAATTGGCTAGAGACATTCACCCAATTCTAAACTGGTATGCAAACCAGACATCTTTAATCACCACATGTTGTCTATTAGGTCTTGAAGTGGGTTTGAAAAGTATCACATTATTAAAAGCCGGTATAGGGTACAGTTAAACAAATTGTTATTTTTATTTAATTTCTTCCTTTTTCCTGCACAGACCGAAGACAATAAGAGGCACACGGAAGAATCTACAGAATAGAATCCAATAATTTTTTGTCAACAATAATCCCTGTCTTTCACAATGGATGATGTTATTAAACAACAGAGTTTTGGAGACAGAACATTGACTGTAATACGCTAAGTAAAGCGCTAATAGACAAATTGGTGATGACTTCGAATGGTTACGGCAAAGGTAAGGCAAGAAACCAACAAATACGATATTTAGTGAATGAAAATGACCCACTTCCATTTAAAACCTTTGGGTAGGTAGGGAAATGGAAACTAAATAAGCAGAATAAGTACTGACAGACCAGTTAGGTGCTGGAAAGATTACACTATACAGGAAGAGAATAAGGACAACTTTACACAGGCAGCGTAACGTATCTAATTTGGAAGAGATTCCTAGGGTTAAGGCGGTTGAGGCGAGATCTCCCAAAAGTAATACAAAAGGCTGTTATTTATCGAAATATGTAGTGTTGTTCAGAAACTGTCAGTAATGAGGAAACTTCTCAAGGTAGCAGACGGAAAGATTTATATGTAAATAAATATTGAATTCAATTTTACATTCTCCCGAGAAGAAAGCTAGATTTCAAATTTTTATCTGTTCTTGAGAGAATTCCTAGTTTCACGGCTTCCACAATCCATAAGCTAAAACGGAGATTCAATTTTCAACACCCTGATAGAGAAGTCGTGCCGAGACCTTCGAGACCTCTTAATTACAACGTATTTGTTTTATGATATTATGTACAATCACTAATCAATATATGAGACTTTCAAGAATGATTTTCTTTTATAAGGTTCGTAAAAAAATTGTTATAAATATAAAAAAATCGTATAATATTTTTTACTTCCGAATTCACAACATTTAAGTTTCCCGAATTTTTCCGGAAATTTCAGCAAAATTCCAAGGATGTTCTACTACCAAATCTTAGAGATGTGCAAAGATTGTCTGAGTTTAATTATTTTATTGAAATCACTTGAAACAAAAAACAATGTAACATCTACTCATTCGATCAATATGACACAAAAAAGTAAGTGGAAAACATTAAATAAATGCTATGCGACCCCAAAAACAAGCAAAAACAATTGTATAGGGTGATTTTTTAATCGTAGTTTTTTTTTAATCGAATAAAACACTCAAATTTGCATCATGCATTAAAATTTTTTATTGGAATCGATAAATTGGCCTTTGCCATTTTTCATTTAAAAATAATTTCTTGTATTTCGGCCTGTATTCCACGAATAACGGGTGTTATGTTATCTTGTTAGGCTTCAATAGTGTTCGGCTTGTCCACATAGACTAACGACTTGACATAACCCCACAAGAAATAATCAAGAGGGGTTAAATCACAACATCTTGGGGGCCAACTCACAGGGCCAAATCGAGAGTTAAGCTGCACACCAAATTCATCCTTCAACATATCCATTGTTTCACGAGCAGTGTAGCAGTTTGCATCGTCCTGATGAGACCACATGTTAGCCAAGTTCAACTCAGCCAAGTGGTGCCAAAAAAAAAATCCTTGTGGTTGAGTAATACATGTCCAATCGCTGAGAACGGCGACGAGTACATTTGTGCGAAATTTGGAGATAACAGCACGAATTGTTGATTCAGCATGTCGATAATGACGACCATAAAATGGTCGTATCAAACGATGCACATTTGTCACAGAGCACGAATTTTGATAATGAATTTCAACGATTTGCATTCATTGCTCGTTGCACTTTTCACTTTGACAGATGACGTTTGGACACCATTACCAACCAGCGCTGCCAACCTGAAAAACTTAAATCTTAAAAAATCACCCTATATTTGGGGATGTTATAAACAGTGCTTAGCTGGCGAACGGCTTACGCCGGAGATAAAGTGAGTTGTATACGACATCAGGAACTGAAATCAGTTGACATTGTATGAATCCGCTTCAGAAATCTAATGAAATCAATATGCGGTGGTTGATAAAACCGAGCGGTTGAAATATTATTTCCAAAAGGAGTCTAGAACTCCAAAAACTGAGTAAAACCATAAGATTTAATACTCTACAAAGAATAGAAATCAACATAATTCTCTTCCAAAGTTATAATACTGAATCAAATTCAATAGTTTTGAGAACTCCGAATCACTGATGAGGTATTTGCTCATTGTTAGATAAGCAGCTGTTCGGAAACGCGGTTTTCCTATGCTTACGTCACAACTGTATTATTTTTCTATTTGTCAACCATATTGTGGTAATAAAAATTAAAATGCTTTCGCACTCAGGGACAGAACTTTAACATTAAATTTGGAATATGGAAACATATTAATATTAATTGATACGATATCGCCTTTCACTGATGGTCTCACAAATTTCGACATAGAAACAGTTATGATACTCATAAACAGTCACCATATGTACGGTTGGGCTGAAGATTAAATATACCCACCACACATTGTGGTCCCCGGTATCATGGATGTCCAAAACATAACATGTTGGGCCTGCCCCTTTTTTCAGTGAAAATTCAGTTTTCTTTTATAAAAATTTTCAATATTTAACCTCACAGTTAGTGTTTGCTGGCACGACCCTTTCTCGCATCTGTCAATTATTGTCATATATAGTTCTTAATCAATGAATAAATGGAACAAAGGTAAAGTAAGTTGGATTTTCTACTGAGCAGATTTCGTTCGTTGCAATATTTGTGGTTCATGTCTGAGAAAAAATTGACCCAGCACATCCCATATTTTCATTTTTTAACAAGATGTACTCGTACTGAATTCGCCGTTGGTGATCTAAATTCTTAGAATAAAAATTAATTTTAAGTTTTTAGAATAAATCCCTAATTCACAGATTGAAGTTACATAAACTGGTATTTGTAGAGTCTAAAAATGAATAGTAAAATTTGAAGGAATCGACCGGATAATGAAGACCACTCTGGTAACTCCTAAACATATTGCCCAATTAAACCCATAATTTCCAAGATCCATATCTTCCATTCATGTGCACTAAATTTCATATAATTTACTAAGCATGTGGAATTTAGTAATCTTAACTCTGCGAATGCCAACTGCGATTGCGATTACCTGTAAGTGATATTTGTCAAACTTTAAGAAATGTTGTGGAAACCGTGTCATAAAGAGGTTGGGGAGAAACAATAAATATATTTATTTAATTTGTGGTACCTCGAAAATAGCAAATTAGCTTCAAGAATTTTCTATCAACAAGCAAAATTGTCGCATATGGATCTCGCGTTATTTGAACGTCGTTTGTATTTTGTTGGTTCGGTTTTACGTATTAGAGTCCGGCAATAGTCCTACAGCATGCTTTGGTCCCAAAATCGTTGATAATTTCTTTCAATTTTCATTAGATCTTGTATAGCATGCTCCCCTTGTTCGTCGCTTACCGCACCTAGGTTTTGTGGAAAAAAGTCTAAATGCGAATGAAAAAATGCATTTTTAATGACATTCGTGCACCTAATTCGTGATAATTTTTCAATAATTGAGCAACAATTTGACTGCAGTTTTCACTTTTGCTGCTTCCAAGAAAACTGTTCACGATGTTCTTGAAAGATTTTCAGGGTGCACTTTCTTTCGCCAATAAACATTGCGAAAAATTGTCATCATTCAATAGCTTCCTGATCTGAAGGCCAACAAATATGGCTTCTTTGATTGTAGCATATGAAATTTTTGGGGAAAACCGCTAACAAATATTTAAATGCACCATCTTTGTCCAGACCATTGACAAAGTTCTCAAAAAAGCCCAATTTTATGTGCAGAGGCGGAAGAAGAACGTCATTTGGATCAATTAATGGTTTATTTGAAATGTTTTGTTTTCCTGGAGAATATTCAGTTCTTTTTGGCCACTCTGTACAGACGTAATGATGACATGTAGCGCGGCTATCCCATAGACAAAGGAAACAACAATATTTTGTGAAACCTCCTACCATGCCAGTAAACAAACCAATGACCTGAAACAAATTAATTTACAGTCATTTACGATTGTCTATACTATGTATACTAAATAATTCAAATCACACACCTTAAGGTCACCACAGATCATCCATTTATTATCGTCGTAATTGAGTAATGTCAAAATTGCAGCCACTTTCCTTTCGTTCTTTCCAAAGTACTGGAATTGAAAAATCGGAATTGACCTTCTTGCCATTTGACCACCTGTATAAAACAGTTCTGCTACTATTGTAAAATATTGTCGGTGTCCACGGTTTGTTCAAGTTTCTGAGAGCAAACCCAAAATAATGTAAATATGAATACCTACATTTTAATGATTCTGAAATTGCATATCCTTTTTTTCCTACCAAGCATTTACCACACGCAAAACAAAAATAGCTTGAATTAGTAACAGGCCATCTTCCTATCATGCCTAAACGCTGTTGTTATGAAGATTTAAAATGAATGTGCGCATCTGTCAAATTAATAATTGTGAAATTGTAGTGTCAATATTGACTGTTTTACAGTATTGCCAGCATGCAATAAAAAATAAACAAGACATGGTAGCCCCGTTTTTATGCCAGATTCGAATTCAGCACACCCAGATTAGTTAGAAAACATGCTTCGTTTTTGCAGTCCATTTTTTCCAAATTTGTAGACCAATGTTATGGTCAGGAGGTGTCATTAGGTCGTATTTTTTCGACAATAAGGTTGGAGGAACATCAAAAGGATCCATTGCTGCAACCAATCCAGAGGCGGTCATTTAAATAACATTGTATTTCGTATATAATGGCACAGGTCGAAACATTGTAATGAAATAAAACTTTCATCAAGTGTTTTATTTAATTTTACTTTTGAATGAATTGAATTTTTGAAGAACTCAACACAGAACGATTTTTCACGCTTAGAGCAAATCAAATTTACTCGGATCCGGCTTGGTCACACCAATTTGACAAATGCACATTATATAAATAAGGGTTTAAGCAATATTTGTCCTTTATGTAATAGTGCTTGTATTGACATCAGCCATATCATTTCTACATGCACCTTCCTTAGCCAGCAGAGGTTATCAACATTCGCTAATGAAGATCCCATCGCTCTCATCGCTAATCCTTCAAATAGGAATATAAAATTAATTTTAGATTTCATCAGAAAATCGAACTTGTATGTTAAAATTTAAATTACTTAAAAAAAAACTGTATTTTCTTATACTTCTCATCTTGTATTTTAAAATATTACTACGTTAGCTGAAGGCCCTGGTAGCCATGGCTAATTCTTTTTTTTTTATATAGTTAGCCTTAAGTTTCTTCAACTTTAAGTTAGCTTTATATAAATAAATAAATAAATTTTACTTTTGAAACAGAAAAACTGATTACAAGCGAATTTTAATGCAAGATGTCTCAAGAAAAGGTTTATATTTAGTGAATTGGTATGAAAAAGATACATTTTTCAAAATATATGCATACAATTTGGGAATTTATTTTCCAAATGTAAACCCTCAAGTCCGCGGCACTCAAGTAAGTGAACAAACAACTGTGTATATTTACTTGAGTCTCGCCGTCAGGCCTTACTCATGGTGTGCCAAACAATCAATTCTTTTCTTGGTTATAACTCTTTTCTTCTTGCGACAGCTAGCGCCCATTTGGGGTACCCAAACTAATCCCGAAAGGATGAGTGGAACTACCTTTGAGATTAGAAGTAGGTCCCCTTGGAAAAACTTCATCAGGGCCCGCTTCCTCTCTCGGCCAAAGTACCGTTGTAGCCACTTGGTATGAAGTGAGATACCTCCAGGTTAGGAGTTGAGGTAATCTAGGAAGACCTCGGATAGACATGAACAGTGTTTTCCAAGCTTCTGCCTTCCTTCAGCAACGCAACCTGAAGCAACGCAAAAACACTGAAAACATATGTTCTGGCAACCACAACCAGCACGATGCTTCCACAAGGGGTCCAACACCATCGACCAGGAAGGAACAATGTTCCTTGGGCCCCTGGTCACCCGTGCTACCAGAAGAGAAGAACCCTCTGGTCTAGGTTTCGCAGACATGGAACTGGTAATCCATTATCTACGGCATAGATTTTCAATGTCCGTGGAAAGAATATCAACACAGCAAATTAATGCCATGCTCCTCTAGTCTATTAATGCTCCTCTAGTCCTTGGTCGTACGACTATTAAAACTGAAAAGATAAATCTTCTGATATCTCCCGACGGCTTCTCTATGTCCGCTCGTGTTACCAAGGTGTGTAATTGTCTTGTTAAACTATGATTCTCCCCTTTACTTGGTTTTCGAAAAACGAGTTCCAAGATCGGTTTGATATCATATTATAGGTGGATCCCAAGACATAATCCACCTGTTCCTAGAGCGCCTGGCACAAGGCCACACTACTTTGTTTTTTACGCAAAGCATCATCCTTTGCCTGTTTAATTACAGGATTAGGTAGAAAGGCTTTGCGTTTTAGAGGTAAGCGGTACAAAGCATCCTAGGAAACACCCGCTTACCCACTCAAGTAAGTGAACAGTAAAATTTCTTATTGTGACTGGGCAGGATGAATCCGAGGAGGTCGGGGTTTCGTGGTAGATACTCGTATTTTCTTTTAAAAGCGCCAAAGTCGCGGGTTTGTTGGCATGAACATAGGATGCAAGATAATCTCATAGGTTATTTAGCATGAATTCACAGGGTTTAAATCACTTTTACTGGAGATAAGTTTGCAGGGAAAATTGTACGGACTAGTGACAGAGAAGTTTTGGATGTATGCGACGTTGCTCTGTTCTGCCGGAATCGGATTTGTTGCACTCTAATAGCGGAAGTTCTGCTTGTTTACGTCCTTTAACATGAAAAAATGTTGGTAGACGCTGAAAAGATCTCAGTTGCTTAGTTTTTGATGTCAACTCTCTAACTAGTATTCTGGGGCTTTAATTTTTACACCAGTTCAATTTTGAAGAGGAGCAGCTTCAATTTGAAGTCCAGTTGAATTTTGTAGGCGTGCACTTTTAGGTCTTTGTGCAAAATGTGTTATGGTAATGATGTATGTTAATTTGAAAAACGAGCATTAAAATTGAAATATTCGGATCGGCACGAGTACACTGATTAACATTCTTCTTGTTTTCGATAACCTTGTAAGGTAGGGTTTTGGTCCCTCCAGTTTGTACCAGTGTCTTTAAACTTTCTGATCCATTTTGGAACAGAAAAACCACTTGGCGCATCATTTAAGTGAAAGTCTCAGTTATTGCAGAGTCATCCACGTGCTACAGTCACCGAATCAACTTTTTCGTAAGACTCTCGTACGCAAAACGTAGGGTCCGGCCCCGGAATCACTCCATATCGACTGGATTCCTAAGAGCCACTACCATACCCGTCCCACTCCTCGGATCGTTACGTTCACGCAGGGAGCTAAACAATTAGAAACTTTCTTTTGTGTACCCCCCTGTACAGCAACGTTTTGTAATAACAGAGTATAATTTTTTTTAAAGCTTGGCCATTAGCACCCGATATTATTGTAGAACTAGGTTGTTTTCCTCTTGGCATTTCGATCTATTATTCTATTATTTCGATCAAGATATAGAAATATATGTTAAATATGAATGCTTATTTCATTGGACATTAGTTCATGAAACACAACTGAATGTTTTATGTATGAAATATGTTGTTGGAGATATTCAATTCGAGGAGCGGTACAAGATTCAATATAATTATAAATATCAACAATTTGAGATCCAATGACAAGTATAAAATCTCACATGTAGCATGATCAATTTGCATGTACATTTATTATTCTATTCGATACTGAGCATACATCATATGCCTTCCTCCTGTTCACATTTTACACAATATTTAGTTGCAAATTACTATTTAAGGATTTTCAGTTTTACTTTTAAACCAGGTACCAAACATATGCAAGAATATTTCCACAAAATGTTTGGAAATTCACGAAAAAAAAAAAACGTTCGGCTTGATAAGAAACGTTTCATGTGCGTGTACGCACATTTTGTTCACACTTCCGTACATCAATTGAATGTATGGCTCATATTCATGAATGTAACTGCTGGTGTACTACACACATCTTTCGCATTCAAAGGAGCATATTAAGCGAAGCTGTCTTATATGGCAATATTATGGCAGACGGGTAAAGATGGAGAAGGATATGACGGTTTGTTTCATTTGTATTCCTCAACACTTGCAGACATTCTGTCATTCGTTTCTTCCCTTGGTTTCTGTGGCCTGTGCATGATTGACACCTGCTCTACTTTTGTCAAAATTCTAGACGTTGTAAATTGAATTTCCTGAATCTAGAAATGGAACTTCGTTATTACCCACCAATACACAGTGGAGAATTTTTAAGCAACAAAGCGACATTGGGTGCAAATTGAGTGAATGGAGGCAGATTAGTCGGAGTTCTAGCTTAAATCTGCTGTGTATAGAATTTATAGACTTTTTGTATGTTCATTAAACTGAAAACTAAAAAAACTGTCGTCATCTAATTCAGAAGGTTAATATCTAGGCGAATAATCAGAAATTTATCTTTCTGCTACATTACGAAGAAGCTAGTACAAAAATTTCAGTCAGGTGAAATTTACATACACCGTCAACCGACATCTAATTGCCTCAGTTCATCATCAAGGGATGTGTTAAATCGCCATGTTCTTATAAAACAAGAACCTAAGAAGTAGTGAAGATTTTCACTTAAAAGTCTGTATTATACTGAATTTAGTGAAATTGAAAGATATATATGAACATAAGAATATGAAGATTAAAGCAGGTAGATCCGAGCGAGTTTTCTCAATTTTTTTCCAATTTTATCACAAAATAACTGACAAAAACGTGAAATACTGCAGTCAACTGTTTAGGGATTCCAGAGAAAAATGGAATGTCGATAAACTGGTTAATTTGAAAGAATGACCATTTTCATTCCAAAAATTAAGTTTATCAAAAGCAAAATGTGTGCCAAATTAAACTGTATTCAATGCAATGATTTGAAAATGCAAAACTGAAACATGTTAAAAATAAAAGTATGTATACGGAAGATGTTAGAAGGAGCGTGGTTACTTTGTCGGGGTCTCCAAGCCTTATAGATTTAGGTTGCTGCAGCTTACAAATTAGAAATTACAATTACGGAAAATCGGCAATTTTCATTTTCATTCTCAGACCGTGGTTTAATAAAACACTGAAAGTGCATCAGACTTGATTGAATTCAGTGCATTTGAATATGAAATATGCACATAGCAGTATGTGAGCTAAATCTGTCAAGTATATAGGAAATCCTAGAGGATGTGAATTAATTAATTAATTAATTTTCGAATTTTATCAAACATTTTAAGAAACCCCAGTTGACATAAATTGGGTTGCTTCGACATAAGAAATTTAAGTCGCAGAGGAAAATTAAATTTACCAGAAGAACCTGGTAGGTATAGTCCATTTACCACCCCGGCCGTAGGCGTGTAAAACGGTTCAACTTTTCCTTCTAATTCGGTTTGAAAACCGGAGTTTTTATTAAGATCGGGACTCGATTCCAAAAAAAAAAAAAAAGAAACGGTTGTCACGGTTATGGGAATGACAACAATGCGTTATTTATGTGTAATAGTCTTAACTTCTGACATAATTTTGGGCTGATTTGTTTCAAATGCGGGAGAGTAAAGGCAGAATCATTCGATTTTTACGTCCGCGCATTGTCGAAAACAGTAGAAATTCTTTTCAAATGAATGTTGCAGGAAAAAGATTGGCTGAATTTACAATAATTATAGTTGCCAACTGAAATTGCCATTAATATCTTATTTGACATCATGGAATAGTGAAGAGCCTGTGTAAATCGTTGCGAAGTCCTGCGGAATTCAAATCTTTTATATACAGGAAAAAATCAAGTTTTATTTCTCTGTGATCTCCTGTGGAATTCGAATCTTTTGTACCTAACATCTGTCTGCAAATTCTAAACGTTGAATTAACTTTCCTTTATTTTTTTCTTTGCAATATTTGATTTGTTTTTCTTCCTAATTCTTTTACTTACATTCAATTTAAAATAGTAGTTTTAGTGACAACTTGTTAATGTCCTATTTTTATGAAATATCCATTATATCAAACAACTAAAGTTTGATTTATTGATTGGTTAACAAGGGTGAACGTGAGCAAGAAAACATCATTCAAAACTAATTGTCCTTCTTATAAACATTTGTAAACTCGAAAGTGCAGTTATTTAAATATTATCATAATTATAAAAGAACACACGTCATTTGTTATCGATTCGGAATGTTTTGGAATGATTTTTCTTAACTCGTACTTCAGTCTTGATTTTTTTATTGCTATTATCTCCATAATATTTCTCATAATGTTGATGTTGGTTTTTTGAAAAAAAGTATACAATGGAACTTCATTAAATTATGCAATAGTTTAGTTGTAAAGTAAGGAATGGTAAATATGGGGATGAATGCAGTTAGACACGTTTACCACCAGTGGTGTCTTCACAAAGCTTCAGAACGTGATGACCAATGGACTTTTATTCTACATGAAGTTTATCGTCAAGTATGCTCTTGTTTTTATAAGATAGATTAGAAGTTAGACAGATAAAACTTTGTTCGTCGTGAATTTTAGGACCCTCGAACAGCCGGGTCAGCTGTCGATTCTACACGAGCAATGCTTTCTGAGTTTTGAAATTTTTAAAGCGCAGCTAACCATGACGAATAGCATTCATAACGGGACAATATGTTATGAAACAAAGAAAAATTCAGAAAGCTTCGAGAAACTCATCGATTTCACAGGTCAAAAATGCAAACACAATCAATTAGTATATGTTGTAATTTTAATACGATAATTCTCAAAAATCGCCGTTCAATATGGAGAAGAGCACATCAAATTGAACTGTGAATATGCCTAAGACCGCAATACGACTATAATAGAAGACAGAAAACGACTTAGATATTGTAGGAATTTACGGTAGCAGTCGCAGTGGTTCTGATTAATTGCTATATTTCGGAAATATCTTCGACATAATTTATTATTTCCTAAATGTTGTGTTGGGCCCATTTGCGGACATTAGAGAGTCAATCATTCAAATTTGTGCGAGGGGATTTGGCCTTTATAATTGCACTCTCTGACTGTAATTCAAAAACGGATAGCAGAATCAGAAACGATTCAATTTTCCAAGTAGAACACAGCTTACGATCCTCTGGTCTATTATTCGCTAGTAGTCCCTTCGGAAATCCGATATGTGGCAGCATAAATGGCTTCCTCGCACTGATTCACCTTAAATATGTAAGTATTCACGAAAACTTATCCTTTATACCAGCCTAGGTTTTGTTAGCAGTCTTAACACTAGAATTGGGCGAGGTTGGCTAATAAATCATTTATCTTGAGGAAACGGAACTCCCAATCGCTGCAAGTCTTCGAATTTAATAGCAATTTTCTACCTATATAATATCCAAAATCTTTCCAGGGAAGATATATCACCCTACTAGCAGATGCTTTTCCAAAAGTATTGTGGCATAGTATCGTATTTGGCAAAACCACCCAAAGAGTAATCAGTTACAAAATTCGCAGGAATTATAAATAGTTATATTGACCAAAGCAGTAGAGCGATTATTATCACAGTTTAAAAGTATGGGTAAATATTCGTACTACTACTCATTCAATCCGTGTTCTATTTTAGGTTGGACTGTCAGCAGTAGTGCAGTCGTACGAAAGATGGAAATGGAAATAAATTTCCTTTTTGTAGTCGTTACTTCACACATATGGATCACTGATATTCACCCCGTCCATTATTTCCGCACTAATTTACAATTGATGAAAAGAAGGATTAAGGACATTTTTTTGAATAAATTGTTTGATTGTAATTATTATGTATTCTCATATCCAGTGAAATTGACACATGATTCTTGCTACCGTCCAATAGAAAAGGAAACATAAATAAAATGCTTGTTTGTCTTTACAGTGGTCGGAAAACCGTCCAAAAATTCTAATGTTAAAGAAGTTAGCCAAGAGATGATGTTACACATTAGTGCATTTAATATAAATTTAAAAGGTCGATCACATAGAATGCACATGAGAATTTCACGAACATTTCATTTGTAATTCAAGAAAATCTTGCTTCTTTTCGACAGATTGTGTGAATTTATTTTCATTAAAATTGTTTCCTTCAAATAATTTGCTTCTTTTTTTGCGCCGATGTGAAAATTTGTGTGAATAACAGATTTTTGGAGAGGTCAAATCTGAGAACGTGAAAAATATAATTGTAGTAATGTTAAAATGTAGAGATTCGTAAATTTTGTGACACCAAAAATTAGAATTGCGCACTAATTTAACGTAATGAAAATATTTTCTATTGAATCGGTTTATTACTTTTACAATACAACCAATAAATAATAAACCGGCTCATTTGCGTATATTTTTTTCTGCAGTTTCTGCGGCATAAAAAATAAAATTGCAATACATGGTCAAGCATCACATCATGGATTCTTATAAAACTATTTATCTTTCCTTGAGCTGTGATCGCTTTAATGTATTGAAGACCACTTCCCTAAATGCGAGAACTCTCCCATATCCCATTCAGATTTTTTTAAATTTTTTCTTTTTTTTTTTGCTGTTGGCATTTCTATTCCTTTTTAAATAATACGTATTAAAGCCACTACAGAACTTTCAATCAGTCCAATTGACTCTTGAATATCCTCGTATTATATTCTTTGGTAAAAATTGCGTTGATTTGTTCCAGTAATTTTGTACCTCAAGGCAACTATAAAAAAAGTTAGTAATTAATTTTTACCAAATTTCAATCAAGAGGAAGTGCTTAAGATATAACTACCACGTTCAAAGGCCCAGTGGGTTTTGGAGCAGTTATCGAAAAGGGTACGACAAACTGTTCCATTATCCCTGTTGACGTGGTTGACTCACAGGGATACAGTCTCTAATCAGGAAGTAGAAAAATGACGGTGTACAAGATTTCAACGTATTCGTGAAAACATTTAAAATGTTGCGAAATGCAGTATTTTTTCAGTTTTTAAATCAGTAAAGTTATATTATAAAGCAAAGTAAAGTTATATAAATCGGTGGAAAATATTACGCATTATCAAATTGTACGTAAATTCAAAATATCAATTCAGAATTAATTATGTATATTAAATATCAAAAGAGGCGTGGCTATTTTGCCTGTTTTCAATACCGCAACTTGAGAAAATGTTACAAAAATATTTCCCATAAGATCAGTACAGAATTATTCCAGCTATGGTGTCCACCAGCCAGGCAAATAGAACTCAATTTTCTGAAAACGTATTGAAACAAATTTAGTTTTAAGTTAAATGGAATCTGATTCATCTCAATTATTTCTCGTAACAAATAATATAACTACGGAAACAAATTTGTGATTTTGTCTTATGCTGGGGAACAATTCTTCACTGTGCAAATGTTCTGTGAACGTCAATGCATGAGAGGCGATGTGAGTTTGCTTTAAAGAAATCTTTGTTGATTTATGTTGCATTTGTTGAAATAATCACGATTTCCATAAAATACTTAGGTCTCTCGATGTGACTTACGTATGTCCTGTACGATTTAAGCAGCACTTCACAATGAGAAACCCTATAAATGACAACATCCTTGTTTTTTGCTTCCAATCTTCTCATACAATATTAATACACATATTATGTAAATTATTTCCTTTTTCACAATGCATACAAACCTGAAATGATTGTTTGAGCAAATGTTTTTCCGACTTAATTGTATTACGAGTAGGTTCATTTGGAGGAATAATGTCGAGAGATGATGTAACTAACAATGGACGGTTCATGATGTGGCAGATCCAGAACTCACACATGTACTTCTGTTTATTTAAAATCATTCTTGTATGATTAATGACATAAAATCACTGGCATTGAAGTGTTGGCTGTTTATTCACAATGTTATTCGATTGTTCCTGATGAACAATGCGTGCTTCCTAGGCGTGGAGCGATTTCGCATCATCATTATAAAACGTGCACACTTTTGTTTCAAGTCGGGTGGAATACAATTGGAAAAAAAAATCCGTATATTGTTTTAAGGAAACCAACGACCCCAAATGGAAGAAAGTGTTGCCTTCGCAGCAAACGCGAGCGAAAATTATCCGTTGTCCCAGAAATTAATTACAACAATTAAGCTTTGTAAACATCTGAGCACCTTCCTCTTAATCGAATCATGAATAGCACGAAATCTCCATGTAATTATGCTGTGTCTCGTTTCAGGAAAAACACGTTAAATTCAATAAAGCATTTTTTTTTTTGTTATGTAATCATTTTTGTGTGTGATACATACATACATACATATACATACATATAATCTAGTGCCCGCTACTTTGCACGCGTGATTGCATATTTTAAATAATGTTTTATCCTCTGAATTTATTAAACGAATTTCAGGCCTCTTATGACGAGTTCAGTTTCCGGTATCTGCTCTTGGATATCATGACATTCGTGTACTTTTTATTCTCATTTTATCCTAAAAAATGTACGAAATTATAAAAAAATGCCTCTTTATTTGGAGCCCACACAAACTCCATGTTTTCAGCTACTGTCGTTTGCTTTATGAGATGATTTTACACTTATCCTACTTCTTTCTACCTATATTTTACCTCCTTAAATTACGAACTTTAACAAATTCCTTCGCATTGTTTCCGCTGTTATGTGCTTCTTCATGCGTCCCATTTATACCTGACCCCATTGGGCGACATTAATGTTGGCTCTTAAATGGATGCAGCTCCATCCAGCTCAAGCGGCCTCTAAAGCGCCGGTACTAACCCTCAATTTTAGCCCTGGGCACGAACACTGCAAAACACACGATGTACACATAAAAAACATAAAAATCACGAACACTATAAATTTGCAATGGGATGCATGTTAGAGAAAGGTATTTAATGGTTACTCCTTACATCGCCCGCCCAACCATGACTACAAATATTTGCCTCCATATATCGAAGAACGAAGAAGAATGAAAGAAGAATGAGGAATGGAAGTGTCTCAGAAAAGAAAAAAATGGAGCACGTTGGCATATCCATTCTGGTACCTTCCATACAAATTCTATAAAATCGGACAAAAATCGATCATGTAGCCACGTCCGTTCTGTGACCGATTTAGCTGATTTTGACTTACTGCACCATTTTTCAATTAGTTGTATCTCCCGTAAAAATTTACCGATTTATCGAAACCTTATTTTCCACTGTAGTCCATAATTCGTAGCCTGAAGTTAATTCGATTGCTTTTAATTATATTGCCTTATAATTCCGGGTAAAATGACCATGCCCTCTGTGATACCTCCCGTACAAATTAACTTATTTAACTAATGTATTCCTCGTTTTGCGTTTCTCATTCAATAACGCTATATTTTTTATAAATGAGCTCCCATCCGGCATTTAGCACTTCAAATGAAAACAGTTTGCACGCCTCTTTGGGTACCACATATAGAAATTGGCCAAATTAGCGAAAATCAGCGGTCCTTATACATTTCCCTAACGGAACACTTTACAGACTTATAATTTAGCTTCTTTTATGGTGCTTTAATTCAGAACATTTTTATATTTTCGCCCGAAGCAAAGAAGTCCCGACTAACAAATGACTGCACTCTACGTCTTGGTTGTTATGCGATTTCCAAAGGGTGCGACAATGCAGGTCATTTTCATTCATAGAGCTAAGTTTGCTAGATTTTGTATTTATTTGTTGATTTTTTAATTATACTATTTAATTCAGTTCAATTCATTTTATTATCCAAAATTTCAAAATGTATACAGAGTGAATGCAAATTACGAGATTAATCAACAGGGCTGTCCCAAAACTAGCCGACCTAACGAAGAAGACACAAAAAAGTTAGGAAGAATTTTCTTTATTTTTCAACATAATCTCCTTTTACCTCGATACACTTTTTTCAGCGATATTCAATAGATTCTAAGTAATCCCTGCTCATAGCAAGAACTGTCAAACTCCCTCAAATATTCATCTACTGCAGAGTTCACCTCTTCATTGCTGGAAAATGTTTTACCACCGAACCACTTTTTCAAGTTTGGAAATAGAAAATATGTGACCACCCAAACGCTGAAATATATTAGTACAATATTCGCCGTTGATGTTGATAATAAAAATGATTGCAGACGCCATGACCTTACCTGTTCTCCCGTTTCAGTCTACAGCTTTGACTATTTATTTGTCTCAGGTGTGAAGTGGTGGACCCATGTCTCATTCACAGTTGTAAATCGAAGCAAAAATTCGGGTTTTTTGCGATGAAACATCGCCAAACACACTACTGAAACATCTTCATGATTCTGTTTTTGCTCTATTGAAAACGAATGCAACACCCGTCTTGTGCACAGCTTTGTTACCTTCAAATCTTGGGTCAATATACGACGTATAGCATTTTTTGAAATGCCAATATTTTCAGCTAGCTCACGCACATCCAGCCGACGATCATCCAATACCATTTTATTGATTTTCTTAACCGTGTCTGACGTGGACACCTCAATTGGTCGACCACCACGGTGTTCGTCCTGACAGGTCGGACGGACTAATTTAAACTCTACTACCCAATATTTCACAGTCGTACAGACTAGAATCTAGCTCGGCTTTAATATTGGTTGGACTGAGACCTTTCAAATGGAAATATTGAATTACATAGCGGTGACAAATTTACAGTACTGAATAACATGGCGCATTGAAACTTAAAACATATGGTTTATAAGGTTGTCACTTTTAATCAAAAATATTTTTTTTCAAACTGCTGACATCATCTACACGTCAGCTCGGCTAAATTTGGGGCCTTTTCTCATACATATATCTAATAGAGTTAGCAGCAGAGTATCTACATTTAAATAATAACTTTATTTGATTAATAAAAAGATTTCGAATGCTATGGAAAGGGGAAGCCATATGGTAAGATTGTTGGAAAAAAATGGTCGCCTATATAACTTCCATATTCACGTTGATAAATTTATTTGTTTCTACAAAGTTAAGTTAGTTCCTAGCAATCTTTTTTTCATATGAAATCTGCGAATATTTCATATCTGGTTTACTCGTGCAAGGCTAGAGTGGAGTGCCTCCAGTGCTTTTTATTTACCATGTTTAAACAATTATCTTGAACGATTTATATGTACATTATTTTTAAATGACATTTAGTAACCACACTATACCACACTGGAGAAGCATAAGACAGAATTGGTCTGATAACACATTAAAATATCAAGTTTTTGTTTTTAAGGTTTAACGTGGTACGTCGATTTGAATGTTGTCATTAGCTATAAGAGAGCTTATGGCTTTTTCGAGCTTATGGCTTATGGCTTTTTGCCCCAACATATTTTTGGAATAATATTTTGTTATCTAATATTGATTACATCCAGATATTTTGCTTGGAATTGGATAGCTATTAGATTATTGTCGAAGACGAACTGTGTAAGGTTTTAGGAATTTATTATGAGGAAACACTATGGTCTGTAATGTAATTATTACAAATTTTGAGACTTTTTCCATTTCTTTAATAATGCACTTGTTAGTTTGCTAGCCATAATAATTACCAGGTCATCAGTGTAGTGAGTCACACAAGTCCGATTTGTTGCTTTGAAATGTGATATGTAGAGAGCTTATAACAGTGGAGAAAGTATTGCTCTTTGGCGGTAAACCCGCCATAATGCTTTTAGTTAGAGGTTACTAACACAGGTTCGGTTGCTAAGAAAATCTGCACTAGCTTAAATATTAACCCTTGACGCCTAACTGTCTCTAATTGAACTGTGTTGTGTTCCATTTTGAATCAAAATTATTCTTTTTTGCTAAAAGGCTTTTATTGAAGATTGTTCCGTTCAAAGAGGCTACGTGTACGAAGGCGGTTAGAAAACTAGCTGACCAGAAAGATGGTGTCAATAGTTTGAAAGAAATTATTTTAGTGGAAAGTGGCAACCTTATATAGGTTAATTTTTTAATCATAGTGTTTTTAAAAATCGAATAAACCAATTAAATTTGCATCATGTATTAAAATTTGTTATTGGAATTGATGAATTGGTCTTTTCCATTTAATTTTTAAAGGTAATTTCATGTAAATGTTGTCCGCTGCTCCGTCTCAAAATGTCCATTGGGAAGGTCCAATTTTTCGTCACTTTTTCAAGCATTTCGGTCTCTATTCCACGAATAACGGGTGTTACGTTATCCTAACGACTTGACATAACCCCACAAGAAATAATCAAGAGGGGTTAAATCGCAATATCTTGGGGGCCAACTTACAGGGCCAAATCGAGAGATAAGTTGCTCACCAAATTCATCCTTCAACATATCCATTGTTTCACGAGCAGTGTGACATGTTGCATCGTCCTGATGAAACCACATGTCAACCAATTCCAACTCAGCCAAGTGGGGCCAAAATAAAAATCCTTGTGGTGGAGTAACACATGTCCAATTGCTGAGAACGGTGACGAATTGACATTTCCTGATCGTCATTAACACTGGTCGCTGCGGTTCCAATATTTTCTTCGGTACGCACTCTACGCATGCGAGTCGATGGTTTTATGTCCAATAAAGTACATTTGGTGCGAAATTTGGAGATAACAGCACGAATTGGTGATTCAGCAGGTCGGTTATGACGACCATAAGATGGTCGTATCAAACGATGCACATTTGTCACAGAGCACGAATTTTGATAATAAATTTCAACGATTTGGAATTGTTTGTTAAAAAGATGAAATGGCAGAGTATACCCTGCACTTTTCACTTAGACAGATGACGTTTGGACGCCATTACCAACCAATGCTGCCAACATGAAAAACTTAAATCTTAAAAAATCACCCTATAAAATATATGTTTTGCATATTCTATACAATCACAACAAATCTGCATAAAAATATAGTTTACATTTCGCATATCTTAAGGCGAAAAGTGCCTATATGAGTGTCTTACACTCAGAGAGACGTCTGAGTCTTAACGGCAGAAATGCGTATCTCTCAATAAATGCAAACGAGTGTCAGAAAAGTGCATCCCAAAACAAAAAAGATGACAGTGCCTTCCTAACCGCGAAAACTAGTGTCAATATGAATTCCCCCTCAGCTCACATCTCTCAAAACAATGTTGACAGTTTGGCAAGTGGACAAAATATGTTGCCGCCTAAAAGTATGCCCGTAAGTACTTTCCATTCCCATGCTCCACAAACAATCAATTCGCCCCAAGTTAAGATTTCGCCTAAAAGTATACCCGATATTTCACCTAACATTCGTGCAAACGGTGATATACTGGCAACTCTCGCGAGTGCTACTCAACCGACAACATCGACTTCGAAGGGCGCTATACCGAAACAAAAACCTCAAAATGAAACGGTTCAAACTGGGATAGACGTTTACTTTCCCATTCTGAAAAGAAAATTGAGCCCAAAGTCTAGCCAAAAACTTCCAAACTCGAAGTATTCCAGAAACATCCCTCCCTCACAGGTTGACCCAAGAGGTCAAAATTACTACGCAATTTTGGCCACAGAAGAAAAAATTTGCAATCACAACCTAAGAAAGCACAAAAACCTCCCCCAATATTCCTAAGGGAAGCTATCTCTAACAATCTGGTAAACAGATTATCTCATTTAGTTGGTAAAGACGGTTTCCATGTAGTGTCCCTGCGCAAGGGGAAGGTGCTGGAGACAAAAGTTCAAACATATACGGAAGAAAAATATCGTGAAGTTTCCAAATTTTTTGACCAGGAACGTAAGAATTACTACACTTACCAACTCAAAAGCTCTAAGGGACTAATAGTTGTAATCAAGGGCATTGAAAGCAACGTTCCCATACAGGAAATAAAGGAGGCCGTTGAAAATGAGGGTTACGAAGTGAAATCCATTCACAATATACTCAATAAGTTCAAGGCTCCTCAGCCCATGTTTAAGGTGGAAATAGCGTTTGACTATGCCCACATGAAAGGAAACAATGAACCCCACAAAATTTACAATCTCAGATATCTGCTTCATCGCAGAGTATCAGTTGAGGAACCGCTAGCGCGCAAAGACCCTCCTCAATGCTTAAACTGTCAGGAGTTTGGGCATATAAAAGCTTACTGCAAATTACCATCAGTATGTGTGATATGCGGAAGTATTCATAAAACTTCAGAATGCAAGTTACCAAAAACAGATCCCAGTATGAAGAAATGTGGAAACTGTGGAGGAAACCACACAGCTAATTATAGAGGTTGCCCCGTGTACATAGAACTAAGGAGGAAGCTCTCTCATAGAAGGCAGGAAACTCCTCAGTTTCAAATGCCAGAATTTGGGTGTATCCCAAATCCAGATCCATCAGTCTCAAATGTCAATTCAGCAACGACGACTCAAATGACATATGCACAAACTCTCAAAAATCAGGTTCCTCAAGCTCCTCCCCAGAAAAACAATATTGAAACCTCAATCGAATCCCTCATAAAAACTATGAATAATTTCATGACAAATATGCAGGGGATTATGCAAGAAATGTTACGAAACCAGAATATGCTCATTCAAGTTTTATTAACCAGAAAATGAACTCTATAAGAATTTGTTACTGGAATGCCAACGGACTCACCCAACATAAGAACGAAGTAGAGTATTTTCTGAAATCCCGAGATATTGACATTCTCTTAGTCTCTGAAACTCATTTCTCGTTAAAAAATTGCTTCCGAATAAATGGATACTCAACCTACGATACAAAACATCCCAGTGGCAGAGCTTGTGGAGGAACAGCTGCAATAATTAATGATCAGGTAAAGCACTTCCCTCTACGCGAATATAAAACTGATCACATACAAGCCACTTCAGTTGCACTAACTGGATTAAACATAATAGTTTCTTCCATATACTGCCCTCCCAAATATGTTATAAGCGAAGACCAGTTTTCACACTTTTTCTCTACTCTTGGCGACAAGTTTATAGCAGCCGGAGACTACAATGCTAAACATACCTTCTGGGGGTCTAGACTCGTCAACCCCAGGGGCAGGCAATTGCTGAATGCTATATCGAGTTCAGGCCTAAAAGTTTTGTCTGGAGGTGAACCAACATACTGGCCCACGGATCTCAATAAAACACCCGATCTCATAGATTTTGCAGTTATGAAGGGCATAACAAGAGAACACATCATCGTTACTCCTTCCCTTGACCTCTCATCAGACCACTCCCCCACAATTCTCACAGTATTTAACATTCCCTTGAACCCGGAAATCTCTTACCATTTTCCAAACAGGCATACAAATTGGTTGAGATACAAGATGTACATAAGCTCTCATCTGTGGCAAAACTTTTCTCTCAAAACACCAGATGAAATTCAGTCTGCCATCAACGTCCTCACCACCACAAAGACAACTGCCGCAAACTTGGAAACTCCGCACAAGGTCCATGCTAAAACAAAAAATGACTCCTCATGTCATATTGAATCTCTAATCAAAGAGAAAAGGAAAGCGAGAAGACGATGGCAAAAGCACAGATCTCCCTACCTCAAAGCTCGTCTCGACCAGTGCAAGTCAAAACTGAGGTCAACTCTGGATGAAAAAAAAGAAATCTCCGAAGCCCGCTATTTATCTCGTCTAGGAGCCACACAAAACACTAACTATAGCCTGTACAAGGCCATAAGACAACTACAGCGTCCTATAACACAGGAGTCTCCAATACGGATGAAAGATGGAGGTTGGGCAAGGAGTAGTGATGAAAAAGTAAAAGAATTTGCTGATCATCTGGAAGAAGTATTTACTCCTAACGATACAATCTCTCGTGTCAATCCGACGATCATTAGCCCAATGGTCACAAATCCAATGAAAATAAGTCTATCTCTCTTAAAGAAAAATGTTCTCTCGTTGAAAATGAATAAATCTCCTGGACACGATAAAATAACAGCGAAAATGATTTCAGAACTCCCCCACAATATCCTCAAATTAGTTTTATTTATATTTAATGCTATACTTCGAATTGGTTACTTTCCTCAATCATGGAAGCTGTCTGAAATAATAATGATCCCAAAACCTGAAAAGGAACTGTCACAAATTACATCCTATCGACCCATAAGTTTACTCTCTATTTTATCTAAACTGTTTGAAAAGATCTTTCTCCAAATATTGTACCCCTATATTGAAGCAAACCAGGTAATACCCACGCACCAGTTTGGGTTTCGCAAGGGTCATGGAACGACAGAACAAGTACACCGTATAGTAACCCAGATCAGAAAAACTTTCGAAGATCGGAAATATTGCTCAGCTCTCTTTATAGACATCTCCCAAGCCTTTGATAAAGTGTGGCATGAAGGCCTTATTCACAAAATAGTCTCTTTTCTACCGGCAAATACCCATAAGCTCCTGGAGAGCTATCTGAAGGATCGATCTTTTGTAGTAAAATCGAAAGACTCTGTTTCAACTCAAAGAAAAGTTTCAGCAGGAGTTTCTCAGGGCAGTATACTAGGCCCTATACTATATACCATCTACACCTCTGACATGGCTCTTCATTCCCTAATTCAAACCTCAACTTTCGCTGATGACACTGCATTCATGAGCACTAGCACTTGCCCATTAATGGCTTCTAGACAACTGCAGTCTCATATACACACATTAGAATCTTGGCTCGAAAAGTGGAAGATAAAAGTAAATGCCACTAAGAGTGAACAGGTTACATTCTCTCTTAGACAGAACAATTGCAATTACAATTCACGGTAGTATCATACCCGTTCATAACCATGTCAAATATTTGGGTATTCACCTTGACCGACGTCTCACCTGGAAAAATCACATTGACTCAAAAATCATACAATTGAAATTAAAAATGGCTCAACTCCACTGGCTTATTGGCTCCCAGTCTACTCTCAGTTTGGAAAATAAAATCACCATCTACAAAACCATATTGAAGCCAATATGGACATACGGCATCCAGTTGTGGGGAACGGCATCGGCTTCTAACATAAATAAGCTGCAGAGAAGACAGTCAAGAATACTGCGTCAAATTTGTGGTGCCCCATGGTATGTTAGGAATGATAACATACACAAAGATTTAAACATTCCTTATATTTCCGAGGAAATGAAAAAATTAAGCAGGTCATATATATCGAAGTTGTCCTCAAACTCAAACCCACTCGCTCAAAACCTTCAGCATTTTCCCGGCCATATACGGCTAAAAAGAAAGGACACGCTAGACTTGGTCCGGTGATAACAGATCTGTTCGCCAAAAACAAGATCCGGCAATGGCAGGATACTTTAGTTTAAGATAGGATTAAGATTTGAATACATATTGTAAATTTCGTAAGAAAGATCCAATAAAGAAAATGAATGATGAAAAAAAAAAAAAAAAAAAATATTCTATAAAAAGTCTCAGTCCAACCGTACGAACAGCCAAGACGAACACCGTAGTGGTCGACCTATGGGAATGTCCACGCCAGACACGGTTAAGAAAATCCACAAAATGGTAGTGGATGATCGTCGGCTGAAAGTGCTATTCATCGTATATTGACCGAAGAGTTGAAGGTGAGAAAGGTGTGCACAATAGAGTCGTGAAGATGTTTCAGTAGAGTGTTTGGCGATGTTTCACCGCAATAAAGCCGAAGTATTGCTTCGATCTATGGCCATGGTTGAGATGTGGACCCACCACTTTACACCTGGAGTAAGGAAACATTGAAAGCAGTGGGCTGGAATGGGAGAATCGTGTCCAAAGAAGGCGAAGACGGTTCCAAGGCAAGGTCATGCATATGTTTTTCGAGATGCGCATGGTATTACTTATTATTGCATATTTTATTTCTTATTGCAGCGTTTAGGTGGTGAAATTATGAAAAAAACGTTTGGGGAAAAAGAAAGTGTTGTTTCATAAAGACAATGCTTCAGTTCTCACATCCATTGTTGCGATGACTAAAATTAATGAACTAATTATCGAATTGCTTCACGACACACTTTATTCGCCAGATTTATTTTCCTCGGACTATTTCATATTTCCAAACTTGAAAAAATGGGTCCGCGGTAAAAGTTTTGTCAAAAATGAAGAGGTGGATTCTGCACTTGATAGCGGACCGTCTTCGTATATTTTGTGCTTTCGATAATAGTTGAAATTGATTATAGTATAGAGCAGTTCAAAATTCTGTTTGAATTCTTGTGAAGCATTTTAAACTGTAAGAGATTGTTTATTGTTATAAGTTGTACTCTTTATGTGCATTTGCTGAGCTCTTCAAATAATTCATCTCTACTCTTATAACTGTTATCGAATCTCCCCTTTTCGAGCTTTTTTAAAATTGAAAATGAGAGAAAATAGTCCTTTTTGTATGAGAGATACCGAAAGTGCAGTAATGTGGCCCATTTTCAAAAACAGGCTTTGCTTCAGTGACCGCTAACGGTGCACTAAATTTGACAGACACATTCGCAGGGAATGTGTCGAAATTTTGTAAAATTATGCCAGTCATTGCAAAGGACAAAAACCCATGTTGGTGCAGTCCACAAATTAACAGTTACAGGGAAAACATTTAATGTCTAAAAATGTGTTAATTTGTATGGTAGGTAGGGGAAGTTGTGGATGGTAAACGAGCTATTCATAATCCACGGCTATAATCTGGCAAAATGTTAGGTTGTGACAAGAAGAGATATTTTAATAAAAACACAAGAACGCTAAAAATAAAATAGAATTAACGAACCTAGCCAAATAAATGAAAAAAAAAAAATACATTTCAAAAAAGTCAAACATTTAAACTTATTTCAATAGCTGGAAATACTTCTACTTATTCTGATGTGGTTTAAACTGGGAGACAAACTAAAAAACTGAACATTGCTAATGTTGCTCTACTTATGAAATGATAATAATAAAGTTTAGTCGCATAAAATGTTAAACAATGCATTCAGTAGTAACAAAATGAGCTACAATTGTAACATTGCTATATGAAGTTTTGAATGATGTATAAACATATATTAAATACAAGAAGTGATGATATTCTTTTTACATCTTGCTAATAACATATTTCGAACCAAACTTTTTCCGAAGCAGTGTAATGACCTCAATCTAAACTCATATGAATTCTTTCAAAACTAACACCTAATTAAGGAGTCATCTCTAACTGAATGGTTATCAACATCATTTATTCTTATTGTAATTTAATAAATGTTATCGTTGCTTTAACAACTTGTGATCGGTTGTTGTTAACAAACTTTTATTAGTTACTCTCACATCAACAAAGTTGTATTTTCAAGTTTTTGGAGGCTGGAATTCCATACATTATAATAAGCAAATTGCAACCGTGTTTAATGAGATACACTTTTTGTACTGGTATTGGGGATAAATTACATTTGGTTTTTCCCACCGCGCCACTGGTCACATTACAACGCAATTGCAATCTTCATATCAAATAGGTTGAAATTGTCACCAATAAAAGGAAGGACGGAATTAACCGAAAGTGTTTTTGATGGCAACAGACCAATTACCACAAAGTTTGAATATGGAGCAGAGTGTGCCATTATCCAACGGCCTTTCCAAAAAAGAAAACAATGTTTTAATACTTATACTCGTATGCATATTGAAATGAGTATTTGCATCCTCTGTTACGGAGAATACAGCCACTGGCGAGATCAAAACCTCGCAATCCGGTGGGCTGAGACCTTCACCTACAACTTTGCAAGCAAATCCAATATTTAACATAAAGATTAATGCAGAGTTATATTCATAACATTTAGTTAAATATGAAACATGTAATTTATATCAAGAACTCGAAACCAAATGTTACTGGATTGTACAACAAATAATATCGGCAAAATCTAACCTTCGCAAAGTACCAAATTGGCAAGGTAGAATTCTTTGTATACTCGTACGACCAAACTGCTTTACCAGTTATGTGTTTCAAAAACGATGTTCTCTCAAGCAATTGATCACGTTTTTTAAACTTACTGTAGAAATATTACCTTAAACAACGAAGCTCGTAATTACATTTGAACAACACGTACGTAGTGTCTTTTGTACACACACATTAGGCTGGCCGTAAAATTCCAAGTTTCGTAAACCCACCCACTGCTTCATCACATGCAATTACGAAGTAGACAAATGGTGCATAGTTGGTTGGATGTGTTTTTTATATTTTTTTAATCTTTGAAAAATCATAGCATAAATGCCGTTCAGTTTGTTGTGCACTTAGCTCCCGAAATCGTGGCGTTTGCTGTAGTTCATACAAGGTCTAAAGTTATGCTGAACGCGAACCACTAAGAAGGAAATTGGGAAATGGATCAACAAAACGAAACTGCACTGATAAAACGTATTTCATGTCATACCTAATTTAATAACGTACGTCGTTTCAAATAATGTTGCACGTTACCTCAAATCATCCACATATATTGCTCTGCATTATCCGCCAATTTTTCAAGCAATAACTTTTATACCTTCACCCGAAGGAAAAAAGGTATGTATCATTTGACTCGGTCAAAAATGAAACGTCCAGAAAGAAAAGTGAATACTGACCAAGTTTATTTCAGAGATGTTTGGTCTGCCCGGGACTGAGGCTGAAGGATACGATAGCGTCCGTAAATCTTTACCAAACATGTCAAAACTTGGCACAACCTGATATCTTAGTAGATTGTAGCACAAATTAGTTGATTTAGCGCAAATCATTACGCTACATCTAAGCAATTTTCGATAAAAATGCTTTTTTTATCACTGTCGCTATCAAGACCCGACGTCTCATTACTTGTACATATCCGTCATAACGGGACACTGTCTGACTGGAAGACATGTAGTGGGACTGAAGGTTGCGGTTAGTGTCTTCTGCAGGAGCTGTAGGGATGGAGAGGAGGAGGAGTCCATAGAACACCTTGCCCAGCCCTGGCGAACAGGCGGGGATCGAGACTGGGCTCATATTTCTTTAGATATCAAGGGAATCTAAACGATATAGATATTGTCCGACTTAGGAGCTTCGTGGAGCGCTCAAAATGGTTCAACGGGGGATACTAGAAGCATCTACATCTCTAGTTTCCGTGGTATCACAATGGACTATACAGTCTAAGTGAGTCTGTCTATTCAGACTGCTACGCTGACCTAACCGAACCATAGCCACTCCTACCACCCTTTTGTATCCCATTAATATTCATAAATCTCATTTGTATTTGGATATATTTATATTTACTATCTTACTATGTAAATAGCACATCTTTTATATTTGCGTTTAAGATAACATATATCTACAAACTCCAATCTTCGGTTTGTGTATAAATTAGTAATTAATATTTACATTGAAGGATTTCTGCTAACAGTTATTTCTTCAGTATTCCTGTTTTATATTAAACAATATAATACTTTAGGTATAAGACTAAGCTAATCCGAGCAATAAATATTATAATACAATGTATCAAATGTAATAATTTCTAGAAATTGTTAGCTGCATTGTCATTCCCCTTTTGCTACCTCCCACACAAATTAACAGACATGCAATATTGTATCCGAAATATGATATCTCTTTTGTAGTTTCCATATGTTAGGCCGTCGACAAATTTAACCCAAGTATTCATTCGATTATAAAAATTCAGCCAAATTTAGCACAGATCAATTATTTGAAAAAGATAGTCAAGGATGAAATTGGATTGTGTTGCCACATGAATTCATGCGCCTCGCATGCATTTTGATTTATAGTATTTAATTTATAGCTGGTGGGCTGCAGCAACCTGCAATGGATCATGCATAATGTTCGTCAGAATTTAAATAAATTGAACGGATAACCACGTTCTTCCTGATAACTTTCACAAAAATTGCCTAATTTGACCCATATAATCTAAATTCATTACAAGTTAGTATATATCAAACGTTTAGTAAACTTAGTTACACGATTGAAAGTGGACAAGACTATCATGTCCCTTTGGGTACATCCTGTGCAAACTCACCGACTTCGATCGTTACGGAATTTTGCAAAGGACACTTTTTAGAAAACATTATGCAAACACTGGAAGCAAACATTTTTAGTTTTAAAAAAGCTCCATACAACAAAGTGCCACCTTAATATAATATTTCATATATCAAACATATTTGCCAATGTTTCTCTGAATTCGTATTTGTACATATATGAATGTATGTATATGCAGTTGTAGCTGGGCAAACACTAAGACTTATTTGATTCGCATGATAAAGTAGCATGTGTCAGAACCATAACCAAATTGATGGGTACACAGCCAAACAAGCCAAAGACCGAAACCAAGACCAGAATGAACAAATCACACTTCCCAATGCACTTATTCATCTCAATAGCACCGATAAATGTTGCTCTAATGCCAGTCATTCATTTTTCCTGAGATGGAATATCCTCACCCACATTAACACCCTAAATTCTCCCAACGTTTTAGGAGCGTCTGGCGTACATGTTGGTATGATTCTCCTGCTGATTAAGCTCCTTGCTTTAGTGCTTCAATGACTGTTAGGAGGCATACAGTCGGGTAGTTTCTGGTTGGCGGTGGCTGTCGTATGGGTTTTGATGCCATAAGTAACTGGGATTCCAAGTCAATTATAAATAATGGCGTTAAAGCATAAAGTAGCAAATCAACATCTTCATAATTTGATGTATCTCTCTTTTCGCATAACAGTGAGTGCGAGCGCGTGTTAGTCTCGCTGGCTAAGAGGATTTGATAAATGATATTTCGTTTAGTCCTCATGTCGTTTTCGGTCTTAAGTGTATTATTTTCATGCATTTGCTGCGATATACATATATGCGTATGTGTTTCAAACTGAATGGAGCGTTTTCTATTAAGTCCTGTCAGATATCCACAGGATAGATGAACACTTTGTAAATGACAGGGTTACACCTACAAAATTAAAAGGCCATAGTTTGAGCCAAATGCAAAAGCAGCACATTGTAAACATATTCAAATTGAAATGATAAGCAAATTATTGAAAGTTGTGTGAAAGACTTTCGGAAATTGTAGTGCGATATGTGTTCAAGTAATGAAGTTCGTGAGAGATCTTTATTATTGATTTCATTCATAGCGTCCTTTTTTTAAATACAATCAAATTTTTGGGCCGTATGTGCTGCCAGTATCCATGGTCAATGTGGAAGCTAGCAATTGTTAGTATTAATATGTATAAAAGAACCTTGAACTAAAATAATGTTTTAACCAACTTCCAGCATATACAAGAACTGTACGCAAACTCTTGTACGGTAGCCACTCACATGAGCCCACCGAGAAATTTTCAGACTGGACACTACAAAGTTCAACTATTTTTTTTTTTTTTTTTTCACAGCAGCCAGTAATGAAAGATGACTGTAATTAAAAAATGTTTCTGAAGAAAGCTACTGGATCGGTATAAAAAAAAACTTTGTAATGGATGTTTACTTTCAAATGCGACAAGAAAGCCAGTTTACTGGCATAAACTGTAGATTTTGGGTAATCAGGCAGCGATTAATCTATAGGAATTATATCAGGTCAGCGTGGATGCCCATTTACATCACGTCCACTGAAGGCGTGTCTGAGATTGATCCACCCTAGAGGAACCATATTCTTCAGTTATAACCAGGAAAGTTTTGCAGTTCAGGCAACAAGAAGTCGTCCAGGCGTCATAACCTTCGACATCGCAACCTACCTTACGTGAATGTAGGGCTTTCTGATGCTTCCGTTTTGGATTCGTTACGCCCCTGTAGAGGCAATTCTACTCACTTATGTGTCCATAAAGATGACAGAGAGCTTCATCTAAAAGCAAAATGTTGGTAAACGTTGAAAAAATGTTCACTTGCTTTCTTTACAACGTCAAGCCTCTGACTGGCATCGTGGCGCTTTAATTCATGCACCAATTGAGTTTTGGAAGTTTGTGGCTTTAGGACTTCGTGCAAACGCGGTATGATAATCTATGCGCATTTAAAATACTTGCCATTTTCCAACCCCCACGAGTAGACTAATTAACACTTTTGGCATTTCCAAATGGCTTTAGTCATCCGAATTTTGGTGTCTCCAGTGCTGTACCGTTTTGTTCTAAGTTAAATAAATATAAATTTAATTTTGAAACACTCTGTGTCTCAGGAAGAACAAGCCGAACAATTCGTACAGATTAATTCATAAGTAAAATCTTAGAAAAGGTAATAAAATATCAAATAATTAACGGTAGATTATAACAAGATATAATCACATGCACTGAACAAAATAAAAAATATTGCAAAAACCAAAATGAAGAGTTCATATGGGAGTTAGTTTCTTCAACTCCATCATTAAAGTGGAATATAAGCATTTTATTCAGGGTGGCGCATAAGTAACGTTAACGGCGGCTATAGTGAGTGCGTTCTAGTGCATCATTTGGTTTTAACTCGTAAACCAATTGCATCTTATATGGGAAAAGATGTAATATATGCAAAATTCTTTGCAAAACCCGCCTAGATATCTCTAACTGCAGAGAACGTCGCCTGGTGAAAGTTTCGGTTTTTTCCTCAGTAATTGGCTGCACTCGATCAATGGTCACTTCATTTCGAACTGCACTAGGTCTTTCAGCGCGCGGAAGATCACAGACTGCTCCATTTTGCACAAAACGCTGAACCAATCAGTAAATTGTCGGAGCGGTGGGAACATTTAGAACATGAAAAAAATGTCAATATGATCTGAATAATCGAATGCTAACTTTCAAAGTAAATTTGAACAACTTTTTTACGCTCTCTTTTTCAATCATAAACTGACGTATTATATGACAGTTTCGAGATTGACAGATATGCCCCTAAATTGTGGTGACAATCGGTTTGGTTGATTCACTTTTCGTTAGAACGTGTTGTTTTCTACAACAATACCGCATGTTTACGTATTCATACGTCTTATTCATAGTTAATGAGCTGTGGCCCATGTCAATATGGACGATGTCAATATGAACGATGTCAATTTCTAACCATAACCTAGCACAGCTTATAATATTTTCTCTATAGCAACACTCTGCTTAATGTTTATGACTAACGGTCAGTAATTTTGAGTATTTTACCGGATTATTAGGAAGGGCGCCATACAGACAGTTTTTTTCTGGCACATATTTTACTCTATGGTAGTAGCTTATGCCATATATGGTAAATGCCATCTGTAAACCTTTTATAGTTCATCAGATACACGCGTTCAAAATTTTAAGGATGTTGGTCGGTGTCATGTCCTTTTGCATAATTTTTACCTGATATATAAGACATATGAAAATTTTATGATTGATAGCGAATTACTATCAAATTTTTATGACGATGGATCGGTTACTTTGTATTTTATATATATTTCTTGCTATTTAAGTAATAGACCCATTTCTGTACTTCCAACAGTTCAAGAGAGGGGGGCGGGGTAACACCCACAATTTATTCCAACAAATTTTTATCAATGGCGAATGTACCACATCTTTGCTGACACCTCTAATAGTTTATTAGATATTGTCGCCCAAATTTGTTATTTACGTGGTCGGTATAACGCCCCTTTGTCCGATCAAGCCCTAACATAGCGCGAGATTCTTTCCTGAGCGATATAAATAAACTGCGAAAATCGGAACAAAGATATAAATGTACAAACGGACAAAAACTAAATTTTATGATTACATATTTACACTTGTGATCTTCCCAATATTAATAACTGAACCGCATCAAGTTGCGCCGATGGCAGAATTTCAGAAGTTTGGTTGTAATACCAAACTTTTAAGGAGTAATAAATATGTTTGTAAAAACATCATCCAATGGAAAATTATATTATTATTATATTATTATGTAACTATATTATATTATTATTACCCAAGTCTTATTTACGATTAATTCCACAGTAAGAGTCGTATACCCTCTCTGTAATAGAAAATCAGATGTGAGTATTGAAAATAAACTTTTATTTTTTAAAGGCATTTTTAATGCAGAAATGATACTCGTACGTGCGGAAATTAAACAGATTCATCACATTTGTTTCTTGCTAAGTATCGAAGCAACAAATCTCCAAATTGCCAACAAATATTTTAAAATTACATAATAACATGATCTCAAGAAATTAGTATAATTATCAAATTTATCAATATATTATATTTTTGTACATATATTTGTACTAAACTTTATATGAGCATATATGCAGTCAGTTTCCAATTCAGTCCCCGTTAAGGCAGAAACGTTTTTGGCATTGGGGTTTTTGGTATTGAAACGATTATGTTATATGCAAATGTGTATATAAAGTCAAGTAGAAGCAAAGAAAGTGAATATAATATCAATTGTACTTTCCATTTTCATCATTAAAAGTGATGTGAATTTATCGCCGGAGATGTTGATGTTACTTAGCCCAATAGCTAGAATTTGTTAAACAAAATGAACACTCAACTCAACTGCATTCTCAGTTCTATTATTGAGCTTGATGGGTCAAATTTATATAATTAAAAATTGTTAATTGTTAAATTGTTAAAATACTGAGAAATTATTTTTTGATAAAATAAAACATTAAAAAATAAGATTCTTGAGAAATAAATTGATTTTTTAAAAAATAAAATATTTAACTCCAAATGTTTTATGGATCAAAAATTGCCCAACATGAGACAGGTTTACCATTTAAGTAGAGTCTTAATATAATGAAAAAATAAGCAGGAAAGAGCAAATATTATGCGAATAGTCCAGCTAACCGAATGTTATTTCTAATGCAAAATAATCCGACATTAAAATAAAAAAGTATTTTGTAGTGTTTCATTAGTCCTTCGAGCCAGATACCAAAAAACATGTGCTTGCTGTGATGTTCCTCTGCCCCAAAATTGTTCAAACACCAATAAAATTTTAATGCACTCGACGCAAAACAAAATTAATAATATTCTTATGCAATGTCTATTTCTCTGAATTTAACATTTTAAACGATGTTAAATGTTAAATATTTGTTTATCTATTCCAGCCATGGGGAAGTGTTCAAAGCTTGTGAAGACATGATAAATATTCTACTTTAGTTTTGGAATGTGATGTCTCAAGCTCAAGTTAATAAAGTGTGTGTTAAAAACATCGAAAACGTCAAATACATTGTCCTTTACTTTATGTATTCCTAATTTTAATAGTCCACAAGCTTTTATTTGCAACTAACAGTTAACCTAACCTGATTTAAACAACTTTCATGTTATTATTATTATCTTATACCTTTATTGGAAAATGCTTGTCGAAAAATGCCAAAATGTCTGAAATTTTATTAAAGCTTCTAGTAACAAATTACAAAGAGGGAATTAACGTTAGAGGAATTTATAACAGACATAACTTGTGGCACCTACGCATAGAATAATACTTTCCATATACGATTACCTTTTCATTATAACTTTGTAAAATTATTCACAGCTCTATCGCCACAGAATGTCCTGAAAGGAATGAAAGTCCTAATATGGATGAATGAAATGCATTGCAAGGATTGAATCTACATCTGTATAGTGTTGTATAAATATTAAAGAGAACAACCCTAACCCAATAATTATTTTTAGGGGCAATTTTTCTTATTTCCATCTATCTGTCAGGGGGCGGCATAACGTCCTCTGCATTGCACAATGGTATAAATGGGAAAAATTGGTCCACACCGAAAAAAAACATGTTTCCACAATTACTGAATTCAACTCTGAAATAATATGAATTTCCAGTTTATTTCCAATATTTATACTACTTATTCATTAATTAAAGCTTTACCTGACTATAATTAATAGATAGTAGAGAGGGCCATCTAAGCTTTTATCTTTTTGTTAGACATCATTGGGCGTGGTTGCTCGAAAATACGAAATTTCACTGGTCGGTTTCGTCACCCACATTTGACAGACATTGAATTTGTGTTTTATCCAGCAAACTGGATAAATATTATACCTATAATGACGAGTATGTTAGTATGATGCCTAATTTTGCGTCTGCTTCTTTGTCAATTTTTTTTGTCAAGATGTTTGACATGTCAAAAAATAATATTAATATTGCACATCGTTTTTTCTGCTCTGTTGGGAATGGGAAATATATTATAATTAGACAAATTTTCAGGGAATTCCTGTCCCTTTTGGAAAGCTATGTTTTATAATAAGAGTCTTTTTACGAAAGCGTTTTTCTACAAAGTGTGCTTTATAATACTTTGAAAATTTTGCCAAAAAAGCATACCGGTTGATTAAGTTCCTTCTGATAATTATTACAAAAATTACGGGTTTATGCCATGTATTATTATGTTCCAGTTGCACCTTGATTTTTTCTTTTTAGATGGCGACAAGGATAAACATCGTTGCCCTTAAAAAATAACCCGACGCACTTCGGCCTTCTGCGCTTCCTCTCATTTCGCCACACAAAGTTGTGACAGTATTTTAAAAATTTGTTCTTACCTACGGAATTTTAGTGGCTCGAAAAAAAAAATCTTGCTGTAGTATTTGGGTTCACACGCACGACATGACCTAGATGCATAATCGCTTTATATTGACGAGCTGGTTATTTTGATGGTCGCTTTTTTTTATTCATGATTCTCCCCTTGCGTTATAATCAAGCATTCTGTCCCATATAGAAGACAACAACGTTTGGTAGAATCAGATATTTGTCTGTCGGGATAGGTTTTTATCATTATATCGCTTGTTTAGGCCATAGTAACATCTATTAGCAAGCAATACTCTCCTCTTAAAATACTTGCTAACACCATTGGTTTTATCCACAGCGGGGCCAAAGTAGACTCTACTCGTCCCATATTTTCATATATTTCCATATAGCGTGTTATCCATTTGTCGGTTTTAAAAGTGAAGGTTAACAAAACACACATAAAGCTATGATTTCGATAGAACTTTTTTGTCATTATAATGCTCAGACCTTGTCTTTATATACGAAATACAATGTCATTTAAATTACCGCCTTTGGATTAATTGCAGCAGTGGACATTTCGGGCGGTATCTCGGCGATAACTTGACTAATGCTGGTTTTGAAATGCTCCTACGTTTGTGGATTATGCGCGTAAACACAGTCTTTGACGTAGCTCCACAAAAAAGTCTAACGGCGTCAAATCGCATGATTTGGGTGGTTAATTGACGTCACCAAAACGTAAAATAACACTTTCTGGAAACTTCTCATGCAATAAACTCAAAATCGGTAGTTTTGTGTGGCTCGTGGCACTGATTTGTTGAAATCACATTTCATCCAGTTCATAACTATACTGCAGGCCAAAAAAAGTCGGTTATCACATGGCCTTTGCCCTCTCAATTGAAATTCGGATTATCTGCCACACTTTCACTAACAGAAGCGATATTTTGGGCAGTGCGTACATTGCGATGATGCACAGGCCAGACCACTTCTGTAACGCTTCCACCCTCTTCAAATTTCTGTATAATCCCGTTTGAATCACACCTTTTGTAGTAGGTTTTAAATATTTTTTAACGTTCTTCGGCATGACCTTTCACTAAAAAATAACACTTCTGATGACAGGTATTTAACAGCTGACAACCTTGCCAGACCGGTGGTTTTGAAGCCACTAAATGGATATATTTTCCCAAGCATTTTTCTCTTAAAGACTCTCACTGATTCGTCCACATCTGTCATAACCAAGGATTCTGTTCGAATTTGTTCGTTGAGTCAAATTCAAACTTTATTTTCCTCATTTATTTATTTTCCCTGTTCTTTCTCAGTGCTGGAAAAGGCTGTTGTAACATTTCGCGGTGTTCTGCCAGTAACATCCAAATCATCGGCATAAGCAAATAGCATATGGCTTTTGTTGAAGATGTCCAGTCATGTTAGTTTTCATACAGTTTTTGCCGTATCAGACTGATGAACACAGATTTAAATCCCCAGAATTTGTTGTATAGCGAATATCTGGCTACGCCTAATTAAGTGATATTTAGTATAGTTCATACTGGCCGACATTTCTGCATTCGCTCTGCAATATACAATATCGAATGCAAGTGTCAGTTTTTCTCATCCTTTAGCTTCAGCGGCGGTAATGAAAAACGAATTTTGTATTTGTGCATGTGGGTTTGTGTGCGCGTGAACGAACCGCTGATTGGTAGTTGTCATCATGCTTATTTGCGTCTGACCAATATTTGGCCACAAATTGTATTTTCTATAATTTATACAATTGTTTCAAAATTTAATATTTGTAAATGAATAAATTAATGGGACATATTGTGGTTTTCAATGTTTTTTGTATCGGCTATGAACAAAAACCTATTTTGGGCTATAATAAATGATATCACATATTGGCTCGCTCTGTGCTGTTTACTAAGTTTTAGTTTCCGTCATACTTATATAAGAATAATGAGGATATCGTGAATCTCAACTCAAGACTCCGTTTAATTTTGTAGCAATATTCAACCGGAACGGCTTTAAAACAATGAGAAAAATATAAAAGACTACATTCTTTCAAAGGTGGAGAAAGGAAGCTGGGAATACTAATTTGCCTTTACTTTAAACGAATTCCCGAATTACTTACGAATTCTGGGATTGATCTCAGCCGCCAAGTTCAGTTCTATCGGAATGGTCTGAAATTGATAATAATTAAAGTGCTCCTCGGCGTCACCGTCGGAAATTTTGGAAAAGTATTACAACCAGTACAGAAATTTCTGTTAGGTGAACTGACTTACACTCTTGTACACAGAAAGTTATGGAATGTCAGAAGGGATGTGTTAAATCACTGTGTTCTTATCAGCAAATGCTGAGAATTAAATGACACACGGTAGATGATGATAAATCATAACTAAATTTATTTAATTATTATATTAGTTTATTTATAACTTGAAGTCCTTGGCTAATTTGCATGTGAGTTATTAAGATTAATAAAAAACTTATAACTGCAGAATTATGTGCGGCTGTTTAGAAGATATGAAGCTAAGACCATATGGGTTAAATCGGTAATAAATATGGGAGGTGCTAGAAGGGTGAGTTTACTTGGTCGCTTTCTTTCAAATTTTATGAGGAATTATAAAGCAATTCGATGCACAAAACTTTAAGCTGGAGCATTTTACGAATTGGTAGTTTTTGGAGAAGTTTGAAATAAAGATCACCCAACCCCGAGCAGAAGGGTTGGACAGATATTGCTGATATACAATTCCCGGCTACTATCTGAGGAAATATTAGACTGTGGCAAGTTGTAAGGAGTCAAGCAAGTAGACGACCACTCGATTTAGAAAGCCATGAAACTCTTTTGGTCAAAATATACTTGGTACTTTAAATGTTACAATTTTATTACCAAGAAACAATTCATTAAAACTACAAAATTTTTTTATTGAAATTAAAAACCAAGTTGTTGTTGGCCGTCAGTTCATATTTACCTACAAGTCGTTTATTTGGTTTCCGTTCTTTCAGCTCTACGTTCAAAAAATTAGGAAATAGAATTGCAAACTCTAATTTTAACCAGTTGTCAATTTATTCTTTTTCACACCTGACTGAAGAACGCGTTCTGTGGAAGGATTGCTATGCGTTAAATTCATAATACATTTTATAAATTTATATACATTTTAGTACAACGGTTCATTCATACTATTTTCCAAATTTTCAGCTATATATCAGAACATCTGAACATCTTTTATTTCAAATGGGTTTTACATTCTAATAATTTCAATTTGTTTATAAATCCAGATGCATTTAATATTGTAATATTGCTGTATTCAGACACGAGATCAGCTTTCACTACACCCAATAAGAAATGGTTAAAAACGCTTTAAGTTTCCAGACATATTCGGACCAAAATGTCATTACAGAGTTTTTGATAAAAATGTAATGTGTTACTTTTAGTAGTACTAGTTTTTGAAATCCTTTCTTTATTTATTGGTTTGTGTTTAACGTACTTCTATAATAATTATTTTCAGGTTAAGGTGGTATTACATATTAGCGGATAGCTGTTTAGTCATAAAGATCAATGTTCAGAAATAACTGAATGAAATTCTGAGTTTCTAAGATAGCTGGCAATATTACCAGCTAAGTGTTCCACTTCATCGAATATGCACGGCCAATATTGATTTGTTCATTATGCTCACCAAATGACAAACGCAACCAATGTGAAACATGTGCGGAACATTCTTCATTAACAATGTTGATACCATATATAGATGCATTGTCTATCACAAACCCAATGTAAATTGTTAATGAAATGTCATAATTATTCAATGTATCTAACACGGCACAGCCAATAGATTCAGATGATATCATATCGATACTTTAGACGCATGTAAGTCGCATGGTAAAGTTAGTGAATTTCTTAACAAATTAGGAAACCTAGGAACTTCGCTAGCAAAGGTTTGTAAAGATATTCCTATACCTATCATGCTATATATATAGGTACATGCGGAATAAAGAAGGGAAGATTATCCCTTCCAACGTTTTGCGTGGAATTTCTCAAAATGGTTTTACAGTCAATCCTAGTTTCAGATTGGCAACAGCTTAACACTGTACCCAAAAGATAAAACCAGTTTTCAATTCAGAAATATTAGTTTCTAAGTTTATAGCACCGTTACGGAAAGTAGTACCAGATTTGACATCACAAATGTGATAAGTGTCTGAGTTATGCTTGCTTTTGTACGAGGCAAAAGCAAGCATAACTCAGACACTATTTTTTGTAAAGTGTGGTTTTGTCTGGCAATTTTTGCTACGGGAATACTTAGAAAATTGCATAAGGCTATCGGTGAATAGATTTCGTCGAAAAGAAACGTTTACAAGCGGTATAAACAGTTAGGATGACTATCGAACTCTATCGATAAAAATCACGTTGAGCAAATACTAGATTTGGCGCTCGAAAACCGTCGGCTAACAATTAGGAACTTGTTGCTGACGTTGGCATTTCAAACGGATCAGTCAAGTTTACTTCAGAATATATTTTGGGCCTTAAGTGGGTCGAATTCCGATAGTTAAATTCTGATCATGTTAAATCCAGGTCGGTTTTATTGGGTTACTGCGTTTTTATGATACTAATGTAATATAAGAGAAATTGAAAACTATGACGAAGTTAAATACAGCTTTAAAACTTTTCATATAAAACCATTACCATTTACATAATAAAGATATGCGATTATGTAATTTATTGTAAACAAGTACAGAAATTTCAGTCACATGAATTGACACTTACGCACATATACAAAGTAATCCATTTAGTGGATTTAAACCTACAGGACTGACAATGCTTTCAGCTGTTAAATGTCTCTCCTCTAAAGTGTTATTTATTTAGCGAAATATTTACAATTTACAAATATGGATTGCTTACCAACCAAAGAACGCGTAAAAATAATTTAAACTTACTACAAAAATGGTGATTCAAACTTCATTCAACACGACCGATCTTGGCTTTATTGCATGAGAAGTTTCCAGAAAGTGTAATTTCACGTTTTGGTGACTTCAATTGGCCATCAAGATCATGCAATTTTACTCCGTTAGACTTTTTGGGAGAATAACCACCAAATGTACCGCTCAAAATACGAGCATGTGAAATAGTGGTCGAAAAATACGTCAAAAGAATCCACTGCTGCAACCAATTCAGAGTCGGTAATTTAAATGATACTATATTTCTTATGTAATTCATTATAATGAAATAAAAGTTTCGTCGAAACCATAATTTAATGTGTGTTTGATTTAACTTTATTTTTAAAACCGAAAAATAGGTAACCCTGTCCCTAAAGTGCTTGTAATGCTGTCTATTTTCCTTGGAATAATTTACTTTACTAATAGTTGGATGATTGGTAAATTGTACGAGTATTGCCCGCTACGTCGTTCGCGTAATTTCGCATTTTAAATAAAAATGAAATCTGGACTTGAATGCCCCCACAAGTTATTTAACACTGGCAGGGTGTCTCATTATGAATTTCTGCGATTTTGGCTTCAACGATTTACTCTAGAAAGTGCTACTTTTTTCACTTCTGGATGACCTACTAGTAATTTATTTTCCTGATGGCTTATCTCTATTGCACAGCTTCTTAATCTGGACATGACATCGTTTTTGTTTCTTCTCATCTGTGGGTGTTGCAAAGTATGCGAGTAAGTACCCGAACACATTGAGTTGTTGTAAGACACTGACCTTTATTTCTTAATATTAAACTAAAAATCTTAAAATAGCTATCCCTAAATATGATTTACCACATACGTGACAAAAATCGTCTTCCACACACAGTGCACCCGTTTTTACCACATGTAGTGCATTGCAGCGATAACGGGCTATGCGTCCCAAAATATCCAGCCCACATGTGTACGGCAATAAAACATTTGTGATAACCCAAATAATCTTGAAAAGGTGCGTTCGAGCTAACAACCCCTAACAAGATAAGAAATCTTTTCAGGCGACGTGTTTATTTGGTGTCACTTGGATTGCTGTATACACATGTTCTGTGAACTGAAGTTTCCCTTAAAAATATTATTTTCGTAAAATCCGTTATTAAAGTATATACAGTATCATTTTCGTACTTTCTCACTTCTATTTTACCTCCTGAAACTACGAATGGCCGATGGTATCATTTTAATTTTTTTTTCTCCTCACCAACGCGAATTTGAAGACTTCTCCTTTATCGCGCTTTCAGTCTATAGCCGTTTGAGCCGAGAAATTGTACCAGATTTTACCCCTTTTTTCCCTGTCTTTACCCTAAAAGTACAAATTAAAAAAAAATCCATATCATTGGCCTTTTCATGATGCTTGGACCGTTTGATATTGGCAATAATACCAGATTTGGCCCTTTTTTATTCTGTTCTTGAAGGTCATTATGGGAACCAATATTCATGATTCTACCTCTAGTCGAGTGAGATTGACGATTCGTCCTTTTTTACCCCGTTTCTACCCCTAAAAATTTACATATAAAAAAAAATTCCTTGTTAT